>CABFVX010001851.1:12311-26202 GCA_902151425.1 Timema shepardi | reverse complement strand
AAGTGCCACTCTGCTTGAAGGCCAAAGTCTTTATCATGGTGACATAGATTGAGAAAGTTCTTCTTATTTTTGTACTGACTAGAAGATCCGTCGCTGAAATATAATATCTTCGTCACTGATGGGGCAGTAGTCTCTATATCACTAATCAAATGCAATGGAAAGCATGAACTGTGATGGTATTGTGCGTGAGGTGGTTACTGATGACACAAAAACTTCTGCTCTTCAATTCACTTTCATTACTTTCTTTATGATAGTAAACAAAGGGGTGAACAGTGGCTTGTTTTCCCCCAATGAACTTTGTATTTCGTCTTGGATTACAAAAGAAAAGTTTTCAGAAAAATCAGCTAAAACAATGCATTCTGTATCTAGCAGGCTCTTTTTCTTGTCCTTGAGAAAACTTGACTGTACTTTGGATACATAGTGGTGTTTCTTTAGAGAGCTGAGTTTTTCTACTAAGGATTCAAAAAATTCTTCTCTTGGTTTTGTGATTGAAACCATCTCGGCTCGGTCAGTTGTGACCCACTGTTTGTAGCTTAAGTTGTCAGGGTTTTCTTCTGTCTCTTGTTCTTGGAACAGCAATTCCAGTAGGAAATCTTCACCTGGGCAGTTGGTACATTGGCTTAGCATGCACTCAGAACGGTTAGGTCACAGACAAGCATCATAAGAAGATCTTTGTAGTCCACATTTAATTTTGCACCATCTATCATTAATTTAATTATTATTATTAGCACCACTTCTTACCCCTAGACCACCAGGTCAAGCATTAATTTAATATTTTGGTGGTATAAACACAAACAAACAGAGTGTGTCCCTGATGCTCCAGCAATTACACACCATTTAGGCCTAAACTCACAAAATTTTGAGCGTCCAATTTTAGATTCTGGGTGGGCTTCCCTAAATTGTACATACAGTTCATTCAGGTTACAAAGTAATAATTGTTTCTGTTTATGTACTTTAACCCCATCAATTCGGTCAGATTTACAATTTTTTTTTACCAGGAAGAAGCCTGGTGTTTTCTCCACTGATATAAAAATCTACAATCTTCCTGACTGTGTCTTCATTAATATTTTTAACACAAGGTCTTTTTCCTAGGTCTGGTAGTATTCCGTGTGCCTTAGAAAGATCCCTAGCAACTTTTACTAAACGTTCAGAAACTTCAAATTCAGTACTAACTTTTTTTCTTGACCAAGATTCTGGCAATAGACAATATTTTTACCTTTTCTTCTTTATCTGTTGTCTTACATTTTTGTTTCAGCTTTTCAATTAGTGCTTCATATTCTTCAGCGAACGATAGCGAGTGAAGATTTTTTGCTAAGGGTTCATCATGAAGTGGGTCTACTCCCTCTTCAAAAGAGGCTTCAAGTTCTCGCTTCAACCTTTGCTTGAATTACCATTGGTCTTTTTTCAGAATTTAGTTTTATGATTTTAGAAACAGGAGATACACCTAAATTTGAACAGGTTGCATTCAAAATGTCCAAATGTTCAGATCGAGGCACAAAAACAATATTTTTCACCTTTACTTTCTTCCTTTATTACAAACAGCCTGCTGTAGCAAGTAGCACACAAACATTTCCCAGGAATAAGATCTACTGAGTAATTTTTTTTCTTTTGGCAAATATTCCACTTTGATTTCTCTAAGTCCTTTGGTAATCACTTTTTTATGTATTTTAAGTGGGTCAGAGCATGAGTTAATATAAATATGGTGGTACATTAAAAATAACTTGATCCTGTGGTACTTGCATATATTTGGAACACCAATATTTGTTCTTAAAGCAATAAGATTTCGATCCTCTTCACAGAATTCAGTAATCATTTTGATATCATTAGATGTTGGTCCATACACACACACACACACACGCGCGCGCACACATGCACACACACACACACACTTATGACATTTTTCTCCAAAAAATGCATTCACACTACATTCAAATTTTTAAGATGTAAAATATATTATAATATTGACTAAAATATTTGGACAAAATCTTGTTGTAGGTATTCCACTATGACAAAGAGAATTAGAATGAATCAAATAATTAAATAGATATACTACACTTCTATTTTAAAATTAGTAAATTAAAAATTACACTCATTAATATATTAATACATTATAATATCAACTAAAAAACATGTATTACGTAAAAGAAACCTTTATTCCTCTATCTCTGCTCTGATACTCTCACTCAGAACTTCTGAACAAGTCCTTCAGCTTTGACTCATGGGACAGTATCTATTTAAAACAAACAACCTGAGACTCCGTACTCTTAGTTAGTTCTGTCTTTGTTCTGTGATTTATCCATCAGGATTTTCTATATATTTCTTTAATACTTTGGTTTTAATATACAATAATGCTGCAACTTTAGAATTATTTTTTTACATGAGCATACAATGAAATAATATATTAATTTATTTAAAGACTATATATACACCCATTGAAACATGATTTTTTCTCCCAATGTTGTTCTTTAAATATCTTGGCTTGTAGTCAATTCTCGAACTTCAAATTTGTTGTGTGTAGTACTATTATATATTACTATTATGGACCAAAGTTTCAGATTTTTATCTGCTCCCCCATCTGCGATATTAAGATATGAAAATTGCAATTTGTTTTTGTTTTAAAGGGGGGTCAATTATCAGGTTTGAAACTTGGTGTGTGAGGACAAGTAGTTTATGTCTACTTGTATAAAAAATTGTAGTTTGTTGACTTTTTCCCTTAGTTAAAATATTTCCCCCTGAAAACTGGATTAAAAAAAAAACTAAAATTTTAGACAGAAATTTCACCCTTTAGAATTGAGTTTAGGTTAAAATGCTACATAAACAAACTTGTAGCTCTTCACTTTTCAAATGAAATGATTTTACACTCATGTTGATTGAACAAACCTAGGCTGAGATCTTTTTGTTTCTCTAAAACCTTAAAATTGCAAAAAATGTAGCACCTTGTAAAACAAATATGGCCACTATGCGAAAACCAAAAATAATAAAACTAAAATAATTATCATTTTGAGCTACCATCATGTTAGAGTAATTGAGAAAAAAATCAATTTTTTTTTAAAACAATCTAACAACCAGTGTTGGACCCCTTGGAATAAAGTAAAGGAAAGAGGAAGAGAAAAACATAAGTGGGTCAAAATAGTATGGTACTTACAATTAAAAGTGAAACACAGTTCACATTTTACACTGTTGCCACTGGACACAAAAGTATTTACTTGAAAAACAATTTCGCAAACATGATCCAAAATGTCACTTCCTCACAAGCTTACCTGCCAGTAACAGAGAGATCAGAGTTTGAATTGTGATCTGGTGTAGTGGGCGCATTTCCTAAATGGTTTTCCACTCTCACTCCATGTTACTGAGGTTACACTTTCTCTAAATTCAACCTTCCTCATCCCTAACATATTACCGGAATAAGTATATTTATTTTATTTTTATGAGAAGTAAGATGTGGTGATGAAAAGAGAAAAAAATAGGACGGTGAATTTCTGGTTTATCTTCTGAGAAAATGAATTGGTATGTTGTAATCTATTATTTGTAGGAGGTAATTCAAGGGCTAAAAATTCTCAAATACCTGTGGCTAAGGGATCCAAGGATTCTGCCTCTGGGTAAATGTTTAACATGGGTGTCCCTATAACTGTGGTTCTTAAAAAACCTTAATTATTGCATCTACTTATCACTATATCTTGGGAAATGTCATGACCACCTCCCTCATACTCTCATCTCCTCCACACACTCAAGTTGTTCCCTAACAGGATAGGCATAAAACTGTGAATATAGCTCAAAAACCAACTCCATACTTAATCCATCCTCACACCTATCCTTGCATACTCCCTTCACTTCAACAACATACATACAAACATCATGCATGTTTTTTATTCTTAAAACACTTTAATAAAGTTTTTCTTTTTCACACATTCGTCTACAACATTTAGCCCCATCTTACACGGCATACCACTTCCTTTAGATCCACACACTCTACCTTCATATATTTGCTTCACTTTATCTACTCTCAGCATGCCCAAACCAACGTAAAATGCTTCTTTCACAATGACCTATTGAATTCCCTTTCAAACCGTATTACTTCAGGACTATTTCACCACAAACTCTGTCCATATGAGTTTTTCCACATAGCTTTCATAGAAATCTCATTCTAACAGCATTAACTGTGCTTTTGTATTTCTACTAACAAAAAACCCATGCATCACATACATACAACAATGTTGGAGTTAACACACTTTTATATACTGCCGTATTTGTATCTTTCGATACATTTTTTTCAATAGTCCACAATCATCCAACTACTCTCCAAGATGTTGATTTCACCATAAATATTTCCAATTTTACAAAATATTCCACCCAGATACAAAAATCATTCACTTGTTCTAACAGTTTTCCATGTATACTAAGCTGACAATCATGATTTGTCCTTATCAAAAATTATTACCTTAGTTTTGGATACAGTTATATGAAGATTCATTCTGCCTCTCACTACATTCAAACAATTTAATGCATTCTGCAAGTCACTTTCATTCTCAGGCATTAATAGATCATCATCTGCATATAACAGCACCCTTACTTTCACATTGTCCATTTGTATACCAACCACATTCTCACAAGTAGCCCTCATACACTTAGCCATGAATAGATTAAACAACCATGGAGACCAAGGGCAGCTCGTCCCTAAGGCGCGGAGGCGCGTGCCCCCCATCCCCATGAATCCCCAGTTCCTTTTAAAGTTATTATTCGCACTCTCACGACAATTTTATCTTGCCATAACAGTTTCAAGAAAAATATGTTTTTGGTTTAAGTAATACCAGGCAATGTTTTTAAAATGGAATGCGGTCGGGCGCGAGGTGGTCAGCGCCTGATATTGTGAAACCAAACCTTCCTTCCTCTTAACCCATTGTCTTCAAATGGCATGCAGTCAGGCGTGAGATGGTCAGCGCCTGACATTGTGAAACCAAACCTTCCCTCCTCTTAACCCATTGTCTTCAAATGGCATGCAGTCAGGCGTGATGGTCAGCGCCTGACATTGTGAAACCAAACCTTCCCTCCTCTTAACCCATTGTCTTCAAATGGCATGCAGTCAGGCGTGAGATGGTCAGCGCCTGATATTGTGAAACCAAACCTTCCCTCCTCTTAACCCGTTGTCTTCAAATGGCATGCAATCAGGCGCGTGATGGTCAGCGCCTGACATTGTGAAACCAAACCTTCCCTCCCCTTAACCCACTGTCCCTATCCTGCTATAGCTAGCTAGCATTGTTTATACTTCTTTTGAAAGCGCACTTCCTTACACCCTAAGGTTGAAAGCTTGTGAAATGTGTATAGCGTGAACCAGCAATAGTTGTTAGTCATCCTGTGTGCTCCTGCATCTTGAGGATGTGTGTGTTTATAATAATATTATGTAGGGTTATTTTAGGATAATGTTTACTTGAGCTATATGTTTTAATATTTTTTGTAACTAGGTTTAATATGAATAGTTCAATCAAGACAACGAATATTGCAAGATTAACTCCTGATCAAAAAATAGAATTGAAACATTAGGTAGGCCATGTCCTGAATTTTGTATGTAACAAAGTGAAAACATACATACCCATATATTTATGCACATTACACAGCTGCAGAGTTTCTACAACACATCCACGTCCTTTGGGGGGGGTGTTTATTATTTTTATCTTTGCANGGGGGGGAGTTTATTTTTTTATCTTTGCATGTTGTTTGTGATATTAATTTTTGAGTTTAACTAAATGAATATTTAGCAAAACATATTCCGAAATTTATATTATTTAGAAATAATTTATGAATTAAACAGGCTGCACCCTCCAGCTTCTAAAGTGACAAGTTGCCACTGATGGAGACATAATCAAACCTTATCTGACACTTTGTTCAATATTAAACCATTTGCTCAACGCTTCATCCAACCTAGCTAGCATAAGGTTTACTTCTACCATACACCTCCATAACTCCATTTACTATGTACGCATCCAAGCCATACTTTCCCAGAAAATTTCAAATCATATTCCTATTCACCCAACCATACACTTTCTTCTTTACTGCCATACACTTCTCAATTGATCGTTGCAATGCAAATATTTGGTCCTACCTGGCATGAAACCACAATTCACACCCCAAATCTAAATTAAACATAAATGTCATCATCAAAACACAATAAACCCAAGACTATCGCAATTACTACATCCTCAAATATTAGTGTTGGGCCTATAAACGTTGAGACTAAAGTAAATATAAGCACATTCCCGACTATATAATAGGGATAAACTCATAGCAATGTCATGTGAACTAAATTTCAATCTCATATAGACAGATTTGCTGTTGATAAGGAGGTCGGTGATCAAATCCTGGATGAGTGTATGGAAGATGTTTTTTTCTAAATGCTTTCTCGTTCTCTATATAAAAATGCAAGTAGATTTTCTTCACATCCTACCTTCTCTCATCTCTACTCAATTAGCCTAGTGCAGAGTTTCCTAAGCATTTGTACTTATGCACCCTTTAAATCTTTTAATCTACTTTTCACCCCTTTTCCTTTTGAAAATATTAAAAAAGTAATAATTAGTTTTATTACTACAATGTCAACATACTTATGCACCCCTTAATTCATTCTTTTAGAGTATTAGGAAACCACCAGGAATATGAAAATGAGATATAAAAAGAAGAGCCTTGTGTATGTCAATTAGATAAAAGTGAGGACACACAGTTGTGTGGAACATCAATGTAAATACTTTAAGATTTATTCCATTGCAAAAAATCTACGTGATTAACAATCATTGTAAAAGTATTTTGTGTTAATTGTATAAGGTTTATTTATAGGAAGCCTGCATTTTAACCATTCAACTATGGAGGTGGATGCACTCGCTTTTATATCTTACAATTTTAGAGCTTCTACCCTAGAAACTATTTAAGGTAGGATTCCCTTGGCGTGACTCGCTTCTGCGACAAAAGACGTGGGGTGATGAGTCGCAGACACAGGATACAGTGTTTCCCTAGATGTGTCTCGGTTGCCAGTCGTGGGTAATTTTAGTACAGATCATTCCTCAGTTATCAGATTTTTTTGATTGTGTTTTATTTAATGTTCCATGTTATTGGGTTATTTTGGAATAGTGTGGATAAAAAATACAGGCTTGATCTACTAACTATTTCTGGAATCTCGTTCCATATGTTGTCCTTCAAATGGTGATCCCGGTACACTGGTGAAAGTATTTAAAAAATTAACGAGTTCTTTACCACCTATTTAATTAAATTTCCATCCTCTTCTATGGAGAAATCTTGAACCATTTTCAAAACTAACAAAACTAAAACACACGTTTTCTCGGTGGTGCAAACACAATGTAGAGACGCTGGATGCGCACTCTGGTCGCAAGTCGTAGTCGCCTCGAAGAAACTAGCCACATAACAAACTGGAAACCAGTCCGTCCAGTTATACACATTGGGATTAAACATATGAACATATGAAAGAAACAGTCCAAAATCACTAGGTGCATTTATGTAGTTTTGCCTGATTTGAAGTCTTTTATTTGAATAGAGAATATTACTAAGTGCACTTGTTGATTTTTGCCTTTAAAATAAAGTAGCCAATAGGACTTAGTGAGAAAAACATTTTTCTCATTGTAAAAAAAAAATCAAACCAACAAGCAGTTAGTGAGTTTTGCCAGTTTGCTGAATCCAGTGATATAAATATCTCAAAATTACAATTTTTGAAGATAATGACTTTTGCCTGAACATAGGCAGTATTATTTGATTTTTAAGGGCATCTTTTGCATTTTTGAAGATATAAAAACATTGTTTTTAAGTACATCTTTTTTAAGGTCATTTTTTTAAATTTTGAGAGCATTAATACATATTTTTTTATCACTTTTAAGGGTATCAACTTTAAGGTCCTGGACTAATAATTACACGATTGGTTAAAATTAGTAGATGATAAATAAACTCCATTAATTGTTAAGGTTTAATAGGTTATTTTAAATAGCCTGGTATATAAAGTCAAAGTTTTGACAAGTCTTTCATCTTCAATCTTCCCTCTTACCTATTTCAACCGTTTACCTTAGAAATATACTCTAGCAATATATCTTTCTAATTAATTCAAGATGTCCAACACATTGGCCTTGCTCGTTCTTCTTACCACTAACCACCACTCCACCCTCTTGTGGGAGGAAAACAAAATGTATATTTACTTGAGTCGATTATATTCCATGAACTATAGTAAATTCATGGAATCATTAATTTTTGTCTTAAGAGAGTTGTAAGCTGTAAATACTACAGCTTTCTCGCATTTGTTTGTTGCTTTAACAAGTGATGTTAATTAAGAGCACTTGTTAAAACATATTTATTAGTTTAATGAATATGGGACTGCCCCTAAATATAGTTTTAACTGTCAGCTAGAAGTCCTAAATTATTATCAGTCCCTATACCAGACTCTTGCTGGCACAATAGAAAATAATACTCTGACTTAGTGATTATAGGAAAAGTGATATATAGGTAAGCAGAAACCACTAACCTAATCTAAACAGATCACCCGGGCAGGTAGGAAGAATGGTGCATACAAAAAAAACCCACACTAGTCCATTTGGGAGGACTACAATACATTGTAAATAGTCTACTCAGAAAAAAAGCCTTTTGAATCTTGTGAACAAATGAACAATGACTGTATGCATTCTATTTAGAGTAGTTATGAAAAAGTAAAAGTAACAATGCCCTCAATGTGAACTAGTGTAGAGAGTATTGTAACGCAACCAAACTCATCAATATTAGGTTGCAGAAGTGGGTTCTTAATTCATACCCCTATTTTCTGACCAAGCAGAAATCACTATCATCCATTCATTCAATAGTACAATGAGCTTGGCTGTCTATTAAAACACACACAGTGAACACAGTGAATCAATAGTTTTCCACTCTCCCTCCAAACAAATGTGGATATACTTCCTCTAGATTCAACCTTCCTCATTAACATAATTAGTACAAGCAATTGTAGCTAGACAGGGTGCTTAAAACAACTCTTCTTAGTCCTTTCCTCTGTTGGTTGAAGTGAAACTGGATATTATACTTAGGTTTTTTTCTGCAATTTTAAGTTTTCAGTTATCCCATTTATAGATATATTTTTAAATGCTTAAAGTTAAATGTAATACATTTGTGATGAAACTTATTTTATAGTATGATGAAAATGTATTTAAAGGTGACGGAAACATACAAAGCTGTAATGCCGCTGCAGGAAGGAGATTTAATGTTGAAAAACATGCCAGCTAGAAAAACAAAACAAAAATGGTCTTGAGAAACTGGTAAACCAAGAGAAATATCTAGAGCAGGGCTGGAGAAACACGTGGTCTTTTGAGGCGTTTGGTGTGGCCTTATCGCTTATTCTGTCAATTATGTATCTTCAATGTTATTAGAGCAAACACTCTCATAATCCAACTTTAGTCCTACACTATACTAAAACGAAATGTTTTGTTTATTTATTTTATTTATTTATTTGAAGTTTTTAATGTGAACTTTATGAACCGACTGAATATATCAGCACACAATTTCTATGAGCGAGATCTAAGGGCCTAAATTTTGCCAATAAAGGTATTTACACAAACCTTACAGGGTTATTTAACATATCACAATCAACAAGGGCCTAACAGCTTTACCTCTGAATAAAGTTGTGCTAAAGATTATTATTGCTCAAGGTTTAAACCCATGAACACTGGGTCCTGAGGCAACCACTAAGTTTGGCAAGGGTTTGTTAATTGTTGAAATGTTTAATTTGTATGAAGCGTGTTTGTAAATTAGCGATACATCGTGTTGATAACGCTTGGGGGAGTTTAAATGCTTGTTGTGAATAAAATGGTGTTGAACTTGATCCTTTTGGATTTCCTTCCTCTTTGGTTTAGCAGTATGAGTAAAGTTTTTGTTTGAGTGACATGTTATTAAAATGGCAGCACATATCCAAGATCTCACCAAATGTGAAGTTTGTTCCGAGATACTTTTCTAAACACAGAAAATAAACACCCAGTGGAAATTCAAAGACAAATTTCTGCTATTTATGGTGAAATTATGAATTGAAATAATGTGACAAACTGGTGACATAAATTCTCAGGAGGAAGGATAAATGTTCATGGCGAACAACAAAGGACTGGTAGACCATCTTTAATCTCTAAAGATTGAAAAAATTGAAAAAGAAATTTGCACAGATCAGCATTTTACTATAAGAGAGTTGCATGACATTATTCTTGAAGTGTCCCAAACTACAATTCAAGAAGACATGAAAGAAAAATTAGATTATAGGAAGTAGTGTGCGTGCTGGGTGCCCAAAATGTTAACGGATGATCACATGAAAAAAACAGATGGGTTTCGTGGTCACGTTTCTCACGCATTAGGCAGAGGAATGAGATGAGTTTTTGGACTCTATTGTGACTGGGGATGAAACTTGGGTTAATCACCACACTCCTGAATTGAAGCAGCAGTCATCGTAATGGCACCATACACATTTCCCCCAGGACAAAACAATTCAAAATGTTGACTTCAGCAAAAAAAATCATGGCTAAAGTTTTCTGGGATAGAAGAGGCATTCTCCTGGTTGATTTTACACATCCTGGCACAACAATTAATGTCAATGCATATTGTGAGACCTTGAGACGGCTTCAACAGGCCATTCAGAAAAAAAGGAGGGGAATGTTGACTGATGGCGTCTGCCTATTCCAAGACAACGCTCGGGCCCACACTGAGCTGCTTGACAGTTCCAATTGGGATGTTTTGGATCATCAACCTAGAAATTCAGACCTCACACCTAGCGATTATCACTTGTCTTTCCCTGAAGAAACATATGGGTGGAAAACAATTTGATGAGGTGAAAGAAGAAGTGATAACGTAGTTCAAAGGACAGGTGGCAGACTTTTATAACTAAGCGATACAGAAGTTGATTCCCAGGCTTAATAAGTGTTTGGACAATGGTAATGAATATGTGGAAAAATAAACTTATCCATATGTAAGTAGTTTTCAGTATAGGTATAGTAAAAAAACATTTAGTTGTAAATGCTATGATCTTTGTATCTTTACTTTCTAGACACGCCTCGTATAACTCCATTCTTGAGTGAATTCTATTATATTTTACAATCCTTATTGTCTGCTAATACATATTTTTAAGTATATTTGTACAATACATATCTAGAATGTAAATTAAAAATGATCCATGGAAAATAAACTCGAGATAAAGTGAAAAAACTGTTTCCAAATATATTTTTTTAATCTATGTATTCGTTTTAAAAAAAGTTTCTAATTGGATATACAGTAGACTCACAATTATCCAAGCCCCACTAACCCGAGGCTCTATGCTAACTAAAGCACTCATTCTGTCAAAGTATCCAATTTTAACACAATATTTATACAATAGTTAAATATTTTATACATTAGTTTTTTATTTCAAATTATATATAAATATACTGTATTACTATAACTTGTATAAAGAACTGTTTACAATACTTTTATATAATACTGTAGTTAAATGCATGAAAAGTGATGTTAGAACCGAATATAAACAACAGCCTGGCGTTATTCTGCTCAAAATGCTTTGTGATGTAATGTGTTTAAACAAATTAATACTTTGAAACTTACAGACAATCCTCTCCTACAGCCTTCATATCATCAGAGTTCTTTTCATATCCGAGGTAGGCTCGGTCCTAATTACCTTGGCCAGTCGCAAGTTTACTGTAGAGTGAAAAAAAATATGTATATAAATAAAATAATAATTTTATAGTAAATTTATTAAAAATTGAAATTTTTCCTTGTTAAATAAAAAGAAAAAAAGTTAAGACTAAAGGATGATTCGCTCCTTTATGGATTCTTAAAAATACATTAACATATATTTAGGTTAAAAAAAAAAGTCCTTATAATGTCAGCAAAATTTGCAATACATAAAATGTGAGGCCTTATGCATTGTCAAAAGATGCAATGCTTAAAAAAAATTGATGCCTATTCTAAATATAATATAACACTTTGAAAAAAGTTTAGTAATACTTTTATTAATTGGTAATAGTTTATTAACAAAGAACATCAAGTTTGATTTTATAAAAGAAATATTTTATTTTATCATTACAATTCAATTTAACCCCTAAACACCCTGCACGCCGATCCATCAATGTGCCAAGTAATGGCTAAAACTCTCTCGCGGCCGATCCGCTAAATTTTGTTTGTTAGTATAATAAATGTTACTAGAAGGCACCATAAGCCTTTATCCTAAATATTAAGCTTTAGTTCATATTTTACTCAACAGAAAGCAGTGTAATTTCAACAAAAAGTTTTTATGTGTGCATAAATGAATTATGTTATTTCCAGTGGTTTACACTGTAGCATGAATATGTTTTTGACTCTCATATTTTATTTTTATTCGAGTGTTTGTAGTTGCTATTTGGTTTTCTTACAAAAGTGTATATATTCTTTATTGTTTCATTATTGTTTTCTTCATAATACATTTTATTATAAGTTATATAGGCCTAGATGTTAGTACAATATTATTTTTTAAAACCAGGCAATGGCAGGTCCGAGTTCTCTACTATAGATAATGATAGTGAATTTACGCATGAAGACGACTCTTATTTATTTATTATTAAGGCCTATTTATTATTTATTTATTTGCTGCATGGAGAGTGTTTTCCAAAACACAGGTGCTGACTCCAAAAGTATTTAGGCCTATACACAATTTTACTAAAATTGATGTAGCTTAGAGACTAACAATACTAGAGACACAGAACTTATATCAGATTTAACGGAAATAAATGATCTTTCTTTCAGGAAAAGTGATGAAGATAAAAGGCAAAAATTCAATTGGTTTTTTTTTACCACTAAATTTTAATCAAAATATCCAACGTTTCCAAATTTCAATACTTTTTACAATTCATCTATTGCATAATGATAGATTACATTTTGGTTTATAATTCTAACATGTTTAGAACATAAGTGTGAATTTTTTATTGTATATATGTTGAATAGTTTTTTTTATGGTAGGAATTCAAAAATACACAGGTAAATACATTAGAATTGGCCCGAGTGTCTTACACCGGAATTATGAAAATGTGCTGAGTGCAAACAAAAAAGGGTTAGTGAAATTAACAAGTAAAGAACAATGTGCTCAACATGTTAATATAATAGGAAAAGACTATATAATAAATAATGTTCAAAACAAAACAAAATATCAATGAAACATTTCACCTTTATATGATGACTAGTTTGATTAGATTATTTATGTTATTTTTCTATGTAATGAATAATATCCTCAATTATTTTGAAAATGAAATGATCCAACATAAACACATACAAATATTTATGAAAATAGCTGGAAAACATTTTGTGTGTGTGTAGATATATATATATATATATAATACACACACATTTCAAATTTAATTTAAATATATACATTTAGTTTTATTTATATACACTTTACATTATATATATATATATATACTTTGATAAAGCATGTTCTTTTCATCAAGAGTAAACAATTTCTGAAATATTCTCACGTTTCTGTTGTCTTACACACTTAGGGCAAGGTTTAGAAGCATTTAAGCATCCAATATGGTAAACAGCACTGCACAGACCACACTGAAACATAAAAGTTATAAAAAAAATTGTTGCATATAATTAAAGATAAAATTGTTGCAAGAAATAAAAGTTAACATATAAATCTTAAAAAATAATTGTTTAAAGGTGCTTCACTGAAAATGTATTTAGTTTGGTATATTTTTTTAAATGATTAGGCCAAGTGTGAGAATTAAAGCAATATCATATTTATAAAAGAAATCCCGATTTAGAAAACACAATTATTGCCAACAATGAAAAAATAGCAGTCCCACACGGTGTTGCCCGTGAACCACTGTAGTATAATAATTATATAAGCTTGACAACCCCCCCC
>CABFVX010001851.1:0-12192 GCA_902151425.1 Timema shepardi | reverse complement strand
AAAAAAATGTCTAAAAATTATAGAAAAATGTTAAGGGTGGACAACCCTTATCACTAAGGGGTATGAAAAATAGATGTTTGCCGATTCTCAGACCTACTCAATATGCTCACAAAATTTCATGAGAATCGGTCAAGCCGTTTCGGAGGAGTACGGGAACGAACATTGTGACACGAGAATTTTATATATAAGATAATATACAATAATATGTTGGTTGTGTGATTAAATAATCTCATACAATAAATAAATGGATACAATTCAGGATTCTGTGGGTATAATGCAAATATTTCTAGTAGATACAAATCAGACCTTTTATTTGTGGTGCATGTTTAAGAAACATATGAATGGATACAAATATAATAGATGGCAGCAGCAGAAATTCTCCTTATCTCATTCCATGTTTACTAGAGAGCAGCACTTACCCTATGTTAATATAATTTTTTTTAACTTATTGTTTTATTACTTTAAAATCTAAACATGGATTTTAATTTATTAGACTTAATTTTATAAACATAACATAATATACCTGTGTGTAAGGTGCTTGTTTTATATACAAAGATCTAAATATTTATATATATATTTATATCTTAATAATCCTAGTATTATCATCTTGTTGGCAGCCATGTATTTAAATAATATATTATGACAAATATACAACATTAGTTACTTTAACAATGCAATTTTATTATTGGGCTGAACTATTCCACATCCACAATAAACTACACATCTATAACCAACACAAGGAAAACAAATATAGCCAACACAAAATTAGTTCAGAAAAAAATATATAGAGGATCAGAACAATATTAAAAAGGTAATATTTAAAATGAGGAAGAATATACTTTTTTTTTCAGAAAAATCTTGATTTACACACTTCTTTAAGGCGCCCAAGGGCCCAAACCAGGATGTTTGTCAAGAGCACAAAGCATGGCCCTGATAGCAAAATTTGCAGAGTTTTTATGATTTAGAAAGAAGTTTTACACTTTAGAATATTTTTATTGAATTATCATGTTTATTTTAATATTTTTTAAAAATTGCACATATTTTAAATTTTGAGGCTTTGCACAAGTTGTTATTTGCAATACAGGTATTATGTTATTTGTTTATTTTATTTTTCAAAACCTTAACCAAATAATTATTTTGGTCCCACCGCGTCTTACTATCCATTTTGATTATACTCTTATGTACTAATTATGCTAATGAGTTAGGGATAAAGTATGTGCAATTTTAAGGCAGTTTACCTGCATGTGCGTAGAGAGAGAGAGAGAGTAAGAAACCATTTAGGAAAAACCACCCTTAGTACACTCGACCATGATCAAACCCTGATCTCCCCGTCCTCCACAATCTAATTTAACACAATTTTAGCACATTAGACCATGAACACCAAGGTGGGTAAAAATAATAATTATTTTAAAGTATTAATTATTAAGGTGAATATAAAAGACATGTTTTAAGTCAAAATATCCTTAAAAACCATAAGTGGTATCGAGGGGAGGTGGAATCCTAATTTTCCCTGGAGGACAGAACTCTTAGCTGCACCCATGGTTTATTTTAATAATGAGGGCATTTTCAAAATATATTTTTAGATGTTGTAAATAACAATTTTGTTTATAATGGTTATCTGGGAAGTGTTTGACATGACAAAGAACAATGTTTGTATTTTGTTTTTCTGAAAAGTTCTTTAAGCACCACGCCCTACTACCCATTCGGTTTATACGTCTATGTAATAATTAGTTTAGGGATGAGGTAGGTATAATTTAGAAGAAGTGCACCCACATTTACATGTAAAGAGAGTGTGAAATAATTTAGGAAACTCCCTTAAGTAGACCTACACCCATCCTGGTTATGATGCCTGACCTGACAAGCCAACAAGACTATTATCAGATTGAAAATAAGATTGCGTGCCAGCCTATGTTGGCTTGGAAAGAGCAACCAAGACAAAATAAAATAAATAGTTTTTGAAATTAATAATTAGTTTACACTGATATTTAAGTAAGTTTGTTTTAAATATCACCTACCACTAGGAAGCTTTGTCTAACAGGGTGTTGTACACAAGACCATTTTGGATATATTAATTTATATACATCTTGTGAATGTGAGGAATGCCAGGCCTCCACCGTGGTTCGGATTCCACGTTAAACTGTAGGTCCTCCATTTCATCTCACAATCACCCTACCATTACACATTAGCGTAAGTGCGTATAACCTGAACGGGTAGTAAGACGTGGTGCTAATAATAATAAATTTATATATATATATGTTAAATTGTAATTGATATGGATCTAGTACAACTTGTCGTTATGGCAGTTTTTTCAATTGGTTTAGTTACAGAAGATGGCTAGAGTCATGATTCAGTCAGACTGGCCACGAAATGTGATTTCCTCAAGCACAACAGCAGATTTCTAAGAAATATTGGCAGGGACTGGCTTTCAGAGGGTGGAACAGGTTCTACCTTTAGTCTGGGCCAGAAGTATCCGTATTTGGGCAAGGGTGGGGTGAGGGGAGGCTTGTGAGATGAAAATATATATATTGAAGGTTGAATGAAAGGAAAAAGATTGTAGGGAGAATTTGTCAGGGTCAAGCATTTATGGTTAGAGGTTTTTTACTGTAGAGGAAGGATAATGGGTGGGAAAGGAAGGTAGAATCAAGGGGTGCAACATATGAGGGAGAAATTACACGAGGTTAAAAAAATACCCGCTTAGAACCCTTATACTTCCAATAATTATTAAATAGACAACTTATGATTTTGACGTTTGAGCGCTTTAAACAGAATTTTACTTAAAAATAAAATTGTATATTCATTTATTAGATCAAATTTACCAGATATATAGTCTAGACCCGCGCATACATATAGTGTTAAATAGAGGATACTTGGGACCACCAGGGCCACACTTTGTGCTCTTGAAAAAATTATGGTTGGGGCCCTGGAGCAACTTAAAAATGTGGTTAGTGCAGGATTTTACTTTAAAAAAACTAAGTTCCTCCCCAATTTAGGGTCAAATAGCTAATATCTGTAGGATCTAGGCCTATTTACATTTATATGGTTGGAAAAAGAATTGATTTTACTATCAAGGCCCCGCTTTGTTTTATCGACACACATTTTTGTTTGGGCCCTGGAACGTCTAAAAAATGTGTTTAAAGCATGATTTTTTTTTTAAAAAGCATGTTTCTCCCCATTTTTTGTTCAAATGGCTCAGATCTTTAGGGTCTGGGCCTATGCACACTTATATAGTTGGATAGAAAGTTGATTTTACTAGCAGGACCTTGCTTTGTGCTCCTGGCACAAATGGTTTGCATCTTGGAGCGCCTTAAAAATATGTGTAATGCAAGATCTTTCCCCATGTTTGGTCAAATTTCATATAAATGTTGATACAAAATAGGATTTTTTTCATTCATGTGATTTGTAAAATTCATTTTTGGTCATTAAAAAAAGTTTTTGTTGCATATTATGGTTTGTAATATTCATTTAGCTATAGCAGCACATTCTTTTAAGATTCATGTTAAAATTCATGTAACTATAGACGTTGCACCTGTCTAATTTAATAACATATTTATTTGGTTGCAAACCTGCGTATTACTCAAAACTCCCTAAAATAAACGTTTATGCAATGATATCTCTAATATACTGGATGGACACCTGTGATTAAAATTCTCAAGCTGTCGTCTGCACACCATTGTTTAAGAGAGGAGAATACTTTCGGGTATCTCTCTCTTTTACACATACAAGGAGATGTTGCATTTCACCATCGTTCACTAATTTTTATGAATATGTAATATATATCAATGTATGATTAGTTAAACGAAATAATTCAGCTAATAAAAGGTTTGAAGAGCCTAACTAAGTTTAACATTCATGACCTGTTTCTTTAAATAAGTTGATTTAGGTTAAAATAGTAATACTTCCTATAAGCCTATAACCTAAATGATTGAACGTTAAGATCTATAGACAAAGTTTTTCATTCGAACAAAAGTAACTAGGTTTTAAGTGACCTTATTTCATTAAGTTATCAAACATTAAATATAATATGGTTTCTGGTAGTCATATACAAGCTGAGAGCTAACTTTAAATATATTGTAATATAGTAATACTTCTTACAAGCCCTATAGCCCAAATGATAATTTGAATGTAAAATTACTACACAAAGTTTGCTATTCAAACACATGTAATTCAGTTTTAAGCAACCCTATTTCATTATAGTTATTGAACATTAAAAATAATGCGGCTTCTGAAAGCAATAGGCTGTACAAGCTAAGAGCCAATTTTAAATGTATTGTAATATAGTAGGTAATACTTCATACAAACGAATTTGATTAAGTTTTAAGCGGCCTTTCTTCATTTTAGTTATTGAACTTTAAATATAATATTGTTTCTGAAAACATATTATAAGCTAATAACCAATTTTAAATATATTATAGTCTTGGAAAAATGTAAACAACATGGACGTTAGCTTCATATTTTAATATATTAAATATTTAATTCTTATTTGTACAATATCACCTTTAAAACTGAATTGTATATCCTTTAAAGTAAATGTGTATTCATGCAAGTGGGGTATAATACATTAATAAATTTTTTTTAAAAATATGTATTTACCGGAAACATGTTTTTGCACCAGAACATTAAAGGAATCCGTTAAATCTGTCCCCTAGCTAGCAAGCAGACAACAAACTTTAGCGTCACAATTTGATCTATTGCAAGGGGCGTGTTTATGTCCACCCAGTGTAGTATAGAGATCTCTGCGTTTATGTGTGTGTGGAATAGTTCAACCCCGCTATTTTATTAAACTTTTGAACAAGAAAAACTATCATACCCTTTAAGCAAAGATTGAAGTAAGTTATATCTCACACAGTGCATGACAATGTTTTTGTAATCGTATGCTTTTAATCTTCATAGATTTGAGTTAGTGACGTCCTATTATCTACAGATAACTTCATCAGTTTATAATGTAGGACTACCTGGGTTGAAATTGGATTAAGAAACCTTATTTATAGGCTATCATACTCAACTTGAACACAAGCCTACATTGTATGTGCTAATTTTGTTAATTTTGATTGAAAACCCCCAAAAATTAGTGTTTATTTACCACTCTCTGCAATAGCTAAACTTATAAGTTCAGATGTGGATGTGGATTTATTCCCATTAGGCGAACTATAAGTAGAAATGCCTAACAATGCATCCAGCTAAAGTGAAATGAGAGGGAGGTCAGTGTTTAAAATTCAAAATCTTTGTCTTTAACTTTTGAATTATAAAATTCATCTTGTGATTTGAAGGTAATTTTTGAGACTATGGTTAAAATTGATTTTGTACCAGTAAACATATTAATTAAGGGTTTATGTTTATTTCTACGTTATATAAAGAGAGTGGGATTCCTTGTTTTTCTTTGTCATCATATACCAAGTTTTATATTGTTTGCCCTCCCTACACACAGAAACAAAACAAATCTTCAATGATTACCAAATTAAAATTGTAAAATAAATTATATATAATCCAAACAGATCAACAAAACTTTCATCAATCACAGAAGGTTATTATTTATAACATGAATATTCAAAGAATGTCACAACATGGCACCAAAGTATTTAATAGACAAAAGGTATAATTATTGTATATTATAAACGAACCCATCCAAACAAAACTTAACCTTTCAGGCATCAATGAATTTTTTATGAAATTTCAGGATCCTGAAATATTACATTTTTCGAACTATTTAAAAGATTAATTTATTTTAGGAAATGCTTCCTTACCTTATATTAAACTAGATCATAATAATTTTTCAAAAACAATCATTTATAAAGTAACCTTTTATTACTTTTTAAAAGAAATATGAATAAGTATTTTATCTTTTTTTAAATATCAACTTAGTGATATTACCGCTATCTAGTAAACACTGACTAATTAAGGAGAGACTTTGCTGCTGCCATCTATCAGACAAGTGGCACTGCAATTATATGGATACAATTTAGGATTTTGTGGATATGATACAAATATTACTAATGGAGACAAATCAGACTTTATATTTGTGGTGCTTGTTTAGGAAAATGTCTTGAATGGAGACCATTCCAATGTATACAACTCAGGATTTTGTGGATACTATGGGAATGGATACAAATCAAACTTATTATTTGTAGTGCTTGTTTAAGAAATGTCTGAATGGATACCATTCAGAATGGATACAATTCAACTCCCACAACATATATAATGTGAATATTAACAGCAATAACCACTATGCAGTATTATATGAAGGACGATTAGGGCTATCCATAAAGAATGTAGCTCTTTTTAACTAACCTTATGAACCATCCCCAAATGTAACATCATGTATACTTCGTCGGAATTGAAGGTAGCAACTTATTGGCTCAGCCCTCGCGGTATGTTATACCTCCACACGACTTCAAAATAGTTTGCCAAGCTACGCACAAGGCCAAAGTTAGAGAAGGTCTTAAGTCGTTAAATTATTTCTTGGCTGTAGGGTAGGAGTGATGGGAAAGGGGTTATGTCTTTTAGCGATTCTCAAATAGTTTGATTTACTAAATTAGTATAACTTTATTGTTCTGATCATGATAAAATCAATAGTTATTTGTTACATACTTAGTTCATTAATTAGGTTTGCTTTCATTAACATATAAGCTGGCATTTTTTGTTTGTTATTAAATATTTAGCCACGTCAAACATTATGTTGACACTGCTACGCACATTGATTTGTTTTACATTGTAACATAAAGCAAGTCTCCCCCTTTCCTAGAATCTTCATTACTGTGTAGAGCTAATTATAAATTTATTAATAATTAATTATTATATTCCACACATGTACCACAAATAAGAAATTAACTCTAAAAGATTTTTACTTTATTTGTAAGAAGCTGAGTTAGAAAACACATATAATTTAAGGTTTCCAACCTGATTTAAAATATTTTATATTATTTTAAGGTGGAAAAAAAAATTGAAAAAATCCTTTACATTTGACATATTTTAGTTATAAAAGTGAATTTATTTGTTTCTTCAAACCTATTATGACTGTGTATAGCTTTGTGGGACCATAGTTCAATTCCATACTTTATTTAATATTACCATAATGGGCACAATATAAGTATTAGTAAAAAACTTTGAAAAATACTTTGATTGAGAAAACTTGTGGTTTATTAAGATTTAAGTTTATTATTATCATTTTAATTAATTTAATGTATAATGTTAACTTTGTACTTTTTTCTTTTTCAAATGTTTTTTTACTAAATCAATTCTGGAAATTCCAAACAATAAAACTGGCCATGTCATGGGCAAGTATTGAACCAATATCAGAGTGAGGAGGTTTAGATAATTGAAAAGGAGAACTATTGTATATTTTGGTTTACGAGCTTAAAAACACTTTACAGATATCTCTGGGGTTTATTTTAGTTTGGAATGTAAATCTCTTTAATCAAAAAAATATTGTAGTCCCGCTCTGTTTTTAAGAATGTATGTCTATAGCAAAGATAATTGGGACTTCATAACCGATTGTGGTGCATTTATTTCTATTCACTAGGATGTCTGCTAAGGGAGGATCTCACATATACACAGTTAGGGTTTGATTTTTCATTAAAGATATGGCCGGATTTATTTTTATCTGTAACTTAGTATCTCTGGAACCACTTAACTGATTGTGGTGCAGTTTTTACTTTTGTACTGAACTAATATCCAGGCAGGTTTTAGCATTATTTGTGTATAAACAGGTGTTTTGGTGTGAGTCCCGGTGAAGGGCCAGCTGATTGTATACATTTATGGAACCACATAATAAATGTGGTGGTATTTTTATTATTCTGTAGAGTATTTATCAAGACTTTTTTAGCATAATAATTATAATCGGATGTGTTGGTGTGAGTCTCGGTGAAGTGTCAGCTAGATATTTGTATATATCTATGGAACCACTTAACCGATTGCGTTGTGGTTTTATCTTTTTTGATAGGATATTAATCCAGGCATATTTTAGCATTATAAATCAGGTGTTTTGAGTGAGTGCCGAAAAAATCCAAGCATGATTTTTTTTCCCCCCAAAAATGTATGGTTCTTTTAGCCCATTGTTGTGCTACATCTATATAAATTTCATCCATTCAATTTTAGATTTTATAAATCAATATGATTGGGTTGAGAGTCCCCGGTGAAGTGGTTGCCTGACAAGTGATGACATAATTTCCCAGTTTGCAGCAAGGTGTAATAAATAAGACCAGTGGTAGCGGAGTCAGTATGAAACTGAGATCTAGTGGAAGTTGAAGGTGTGGCGTTTGTCTCCTGGTGATGTTCCATTAGGACAAGCGGTGAAAAGTTTCGTGTTCACAATATTCTGAGGATGGTAGAAATATGTTTATTTGAATGATCATATTTTTAAAACCAACTATATCGTTAGTGAGGACGTGGATGTATCTTAGTAAAAATTTTATTTCTAAATGTCAATTGATCTTAAAAATAATTGAAAATATCCATGTAAACATAAAGTGCAATGTTCATATGTTATTGCTCTTTGGTTTTCCACATGTTATAAGCAAGTATCATAATATTATATCCACTTCACATCTGTTTGTTGGAAGTTTTTAGGGATTGCAATGAAAACTAAAATATACTATATTCAAAGACATTCTAAGAAACATAGACAATTTATTCTATTGCAATTTTTCATAATACAGCAAAAGGAATAATATAGCCAAGAAAAAAAATGTTAGAATATATTTATATATAAAACAAAATTTACAACCTCATCTTACTACCCGTCTGGGTCATACGCTTATTAATACGCTAGTGAGTTATGGTAAAGTTGGTTGAATTGAATGTGGATGTATTCATATTTACATGGAGGAAATGTTCGAAACAATTTAGGAATAAACACCCTCGATAGTCTCGGCTGAGATACTAGCCCTAACTTCCCTACTATCGGCAAACTGGACTAGAAATGGTAAGGTATTTAAACACGTGAAATATAATTCCCTTATCAACCAATCGATTGTTTGCATTTATATATTTGTTATCTTATAAAACAGAATTGTGTCTTTAATCAGCTCAAAGGTTCGCTCCACATAACTGGTCTGTATAAGCAGACCTTAGCCCTCAATATTCCTTTTCCCAATCCCACACATTACCATGTAGTGGGAAAAAGCGTGTTCATAAGCTCAAGGACAGGTTTGATACCAAGGAGGTGGGAGCAATTCACTAGACAATTCTTCTCATATCCCACCCTTGTTAGTAAAGATGTAAGGATTTATTGATTTAGGCCTACATTAATTTATTGGTGGGGCTTTTCACGCTAAATTGGTTATTTTAAAACTGTATAATTTTCTTTATATGTTAAGTTTAAGTATTTTAAAATAGTTATTGGCTCATTACTGTGCCATCTAACACTTTAAATATGCTTATTCCTTTGTTTAAGGGAGCATTATAGTAATATGTAAGTTTAGATGATTCCACATGATGTAGGCTCAAAACCAAATAACACAGGCATATATATATATAAATATTAGCACCGCATCACACAAATTCGGGTTTAACGCCTATATACTATTTACTATGTGTAAATTCTGAGGAAAGATCAATTTACAGGAAGTGTGCCAACATTTGTGTGGAGGGAAAGTTTAAAACCATTTAGGAAAAATACCTCTCAGTGAACCCAACCACTATCAAAACCGGGATCTCCTCCTCATTCTCAGTCTAGTGTATTGTGAGAGTAGCAGCTTAGAACATGTGGGTTTAAGGGAGGAATCTTGTTATAAGTAACTCTTCTCATTAAATGATGTTTTTTTATTTTGTTTTGTTTGTACTTCGAGTCAGTGCTTATTGGTTGCTACCATGAAATGAGTACAGCAAACTAATCTTGCTCCGTGGTTTAATAGGCCGGCCTGCCTTCATAAAAAACATTATAAGCATTATCCTCTCCAATCATGCACTGTTGATAGTTTAAAGTGTAGTTATTCATTTGAATGTTACAGGCTAGGCTTCCAGAGTAAAGTAGGTATTAGACAAGAAACTTTTCTAGGAAGGTCGAAATAAGGAATGGCGATAGGGAAGGATCCTATATGAAAAAGAGTGAGGAATACAATGTATAAACTAGCTTGGAATTCAAGTGTGCACATGAAATACCTCATTTTTTTGAAAATAATTGCTTATCAAGCAAAATGAACTCTAATCTGGCTAATACCGTTGGTTTTTGTATATTTCTTCAACTTTATTTGCAAATTAGGTTTTTACATGACTTAAACATTATATTTTATTATCCAAGTGAGAAAATGTGGTAGTGTAGTTAGAATATTGACATATTAAAAAAAGGAGGAGGTTAAAGTGAATATTATGCATAATTTCTCTAAATAAAAATATTTTCACCACGTTTTATGAATTTGTAGCTGATATTTAGTTTTCTTTGCGACTTTAACTTTACTATGAGGTCCGTATAAATTAGTTATCATCTTGGCTATGATTCAAGGGAGGGGTTTAGGAAATCATGTTTGACCATGAGTTGGGCCTAAAATATTAATTTTTCGGTGGGTTTGCCTTGTAACATTCCATAAACTACTGTTGCATGTGGTGTGTCAGGTATTCGATTTTAGCCAATTTTTTTTTTTTTTTTCTCACCAACCGTTCAATAGGCACGCCATCCCCCTCCTCGGTTGAAGTCTTCTAATAATGATTTTGTTGAAATAAGCTTACTATTATACACAATAGCTTTACACAAGTAAAAAATAATATTGTTTTGGATACTTTATTCAATACTTCAAAAAAAATATTTGTTTGTGTGAAATTATAATAATTTATTTCTTAAATTTTTCAAATGTGTTCAACCATCAATTTGGTTGAGGGGGTAACGTGACATCCTCATAATCAAGAGTTCAAGTGTTCAATTCCTGAGAGTTCCAATTTTTTTTAAATATATTAGACTAAAAAAACTTTCATTATAAATTATTGTATTAATAAGCACATAATTTGTTTTAAATATTTTGTATGGAAGTATATAAGGTATTTGAGCATTTGTAGACTACCACAATATTCTTATTTAAAAATAATTTAACAAGATAGTAAATTAAAATCAGTACATTAGCTTTGAAATTTTGTAAGTAGGTGATTATTTAAAAATTAAATTAATGGGTTTATGACATAAAAAGGTACACATTTAAAAATAAGGCTAAGCAAGCTAATTATTTATTCATCGCATAGTAAAAACATTAAGGGTAAATTTATGGTTTAAAAATAGTTGCAAAAGTAAAATATTATTTTACTGAATTCAAATTATTAACAACCAATTTTTTATTCCAACATAAAATTAAAATGTCATACTCTAGCTGGAATCGATAATGTGATCTTCTGAGCTTCAAACAAGCACACAACCGACTGAACTAAAGAACATGTGTAATATAATAAACGTTTAACTCATTCTTATATAACCCGATAAATTTTTGAGACAATAAACTTAGATGCAAACCAATGGAAAATGATTGCCTAATAAAACCAAACAAATCACATTGCATGATACACTCAATACAATAATAGTGTTTACTTTCAGTTAGGTATCTTGTAGAATGGCGGGTTTTGGCATCCCATCGCTTTAATCCTTTGGTATGTCGCAGTTTTACTGTGTTGTCAGATTGAAGACTCATTCACAAGCAAAACAACGCCACACTGACTCGCATGACATTAGAAACCTTTCTAAATGAGCAGTTTTGGTACAGCCTGCAATTTGCGAGGTTATGACTAGCGAGATTTTTTTCGCATGTTTCAAAATTAAGGCTCCAGGGGTATCCAACATTATTTTCTCTCATATCACTATCTACATTCTACGCTGTTGGCATTGTGCGTGTAGCTATAGACCAAAACCTCACACCTTGTGATGAATTTCTTCATCGCCGATCAAAGATGGCCACCGCGTTTTTCTTTTATCCACAAATTATTGCTCGTAAAGCGCTCCAGAGGACAGCTGGTGCTATCTACTCGGCATTCGGTGTGTTATGCCAAAAGTTAAGTTGGTAACGAGCGAAGAGGGGTGTGGCAAGATGGCTGGGTCGAGTTGAGATTAGCAGTGAGAAAGTGGAGGCGAGAAATGCTGGAGGGGAGTGGAAGCAAAATGGATCGCTGGACGTGCTTCGTGAAGGCTGGGTGGAGGAAAGTAGGGGCCTCCGTTATGTGAATTGGATTTATGAAGTAAGCTCCATTGCCTCGTTTTTTTGGTGCGTTTCGTGCTTCAGCGAA
>CABFVX010001850.1:117046-139414 GCA_902151425.1 Timema shepardi | reverse complement strand
CAATCACCCTACCATTACACATTAGCGTAAGTGCGTACAACCCGAACGAGTAGTAAGACGCGGTGCTAATAATAATAATAATAATATCATTTTTGTAGAATAGATTTTGAAAACATTTTTAAGATTCAAATTGTCTCCCACATCAACACAATTTTTGAATAATTATGGCCACAATAATGTCCAAGAGCGTTGTGCTTTAGATAATGGCCAACGCTCCCTTAGAGGATTTGCAATTCAAATCCCACCAAATTCGAAAATGTTTACTCTTTTACTGATTTGAAAATATGTGAGCTAAGAATAACTTTGTTTTTTTTTATCAGTATTACTAATATTACTTGTCTTACTTACTACCTGAGCTGAGACAGTTAAACTATTTTACAAATTTGAATCTTTATTGAATCCTGAATGCAAATCCAGATCTTGGAAAAAATTATGAACGTAAGAGGAAGTAGGACTATAATATAAACTAGACATAAAATGTTTCAATTGTTTTGGTTACAGTGGATTAAGTTTAACATTCATACATTTGAGAATCAAATAGCCAAAGCTATTATTTATGTTTTAGTGAGGACTACTCCATCTAGATATCATATTCTGTAAATTTAAAAATGACACCTGGAATCCTACCAAGCCAAAGGTCCTGGGTTCGATTCCCATGTCCATATGTAATTTTTCAATTTACAGAATTCTTACACTTAGTTATATGGTTGTTAAGTTTGTTTTATGATTATTTGGAGGTTGAACCAAAAGGCAGCATTGAATATATATAAAATTTCCCACCAAAAGTTTAAAAAAATTTACATCTTTTTAGAAAAATCTTAAATTTAGTCTTTTCGCAAATCTCGAATATCTTTAAGGATATGAATGATTCTAAGGTCCCATTACAAAATAGACTGTACCTGGCTTCTGAGCGGATGGTTCCTATAGTGAGTGATCAGACTGTACAGGCTGTCAAAGCAGTTGGTGTCTATGAGGTAGTACTTGGTTTGACCCTTGTCTTGCTTTGAGCGAATCCTGCAGTGATTCACCTTTCCTTGACGCCTGGAAAACAAACAAATACAGCTCTCCTGGAACAAGTGGGCTACTCTAGTATTCAGGTCCCTTGACGCCTGGAACACAGACAAATACAGCTCTCCTGGAACAAGTGGGCTACTCTAGTATTCAGGTCCCTTGACGCCTGGAAAACAGACAAATACAGCTCTCCTGGAACAAGTGGGCTACTCTAGTATTCAGGTCCCTTGACGCCTGGAAAACAGACAAATACAGCTCTCCTGGAACAAGTGGGCTACTCTAGTATTCAGGTCCCTTGACGCCTGGAACACAGACAAATACAGCTCTCCTGGAACAAGTGGGCTACTCTAGTATTCAGGTCCCTTGACGCCTGGAAAACAGACAAATACAGCTCTCCTGGAACAAGTGGGCTACTCTCATGCTATCCTCAAGAACTGTAAATTAAACATTGAAAAGAGTACAAAAGGGCAGGCCTACACACTTTGTGAATTTTGGAGAGGATATAGAGAGTGGGTGTGACTAGATTAGTGGGTGTAAGGAGCTCTAATGATTTGGTAGAGAGGCCTTGATGTGGTCCATGTACTTGTAAAATATTCTTGATGACATTGTTGTATTCTCTTGTAGGGTCATGGTCCAGTTTCTTGTGAGTATTCTTATCGGCATGTTGTCACTGAGAGGGAATGTTAGTCTCGGCAGAAGAAGAGAGATAAAGGATGTTAGTCTCAGCAGAAGGATATAAAGAATGCTAGTCTCACCAGAAGGATAGAGGGAATGTTAGTCTCAGCAGAAGGATATAAAGAATGCTAGTCTCACCAGAAGGAGAGAGATAAAGGAAGCTAGTCTCACCAGAAGGATAGAGAGGATGTTAGTCTCACCAGAAGGAGAGAGATAAAGGATGCTAGTCTCACCAGAAGGATAGAGAGGATGTTAGTCTCACCAGAAGGATAGAGAGGATGCTAGTCTCACCAGAAGGAGAGAGATAAAGGATGCTAGTCTCACCAGAAGGATAGAGAGGATGTTAGTCTCACCAGAAGGAAAGCGAGTAGTCCCCCACGAAGGTCTCGCTCTCACGCACCAGGAAGGTTCCGTCCCCGAGGTAGGAGTAGTCGTGGAGCAGATCCTCAGCCTCTGCCCTCCCCCCGGGCAACTTGCCGTGGAACCACTTCTCACTGAAGTGCAGCTCATCGTTCGGGACTCCCTGAACATTTACAAGTGTATTTATACATATTTCAGTAAGAGTGAGGGTTAGTCCAATAATCAAACTTGGCCCAACTCTCATAAAGACATAACAAGAGTTACCTCTTTAGGCCGGTGGAAGCCCGTCTCCTCCTCCCCCTCCAAATCCTCCTCCTGATCTCCCTCCTGGACGCTGTCAGTCCAGAACAGTTTGTTCTGTGTCAGGATGAAGAAGTGAGGATTCCACTCCTTGTCCACAGGATCCTCCAGGTAGAGCACCCCATTCTTGACGGTGTTACGCAGGTCCATGTCCTTACCTGGGACACAACCAGAGTCCTACTTCAGCAACAAGGGATTACTGGCACTTAGGTGACCTGGCGGTCCAGGGGTAAGGTGTCAGACTTCTGTGCTGGCGGCCGGGGTTCAATCCTCGGTCCTGTCACAGATTTATCTGATTACCAAACCCTTCCTTCACCTCTGAAAAGACATCTTGTGAATGTGGGGAATGCCAGGCCTCCATCGTGGTTCGGATCCCACGTTATAATCACCCTACCATTACACATTAGCGTAAGTGCGTATAACCCGAACGGGTAGTAAGACGTGGTGCTAATAATAATAATAATACTGACACTTATGCCTAATAATGAACATGTCTCAACAGGGGTACGTGTTCAAATCTTGGCTGGTGGTTTTTTTAGTGATTATATAAATTAGAATGTAATCAGGAGCTATCTTGCACTAATATACCTGGACAGGAAGATGACTGGATAAACAACGGAACACTTACAGATTGCTCATTTGTTGTTTCAATGTTTGGTTGATCCATCTAATATTTTTATTGAGTTCCTTATAAACATTGATTATTTGGGTTTGAATCCTTGATTGGGACATTGATGTTTGTTTGGCTCTCAGGAAGTTGAGAGTAGGTCAAAGATATTATTCACTTAAGTGCCAGAGAAAACTAGCAACCAGGACTTCAACATAAATCCTTAATACAATGATAGTTCACTTAGGCTGGGTTTAAATTCATGCAGAACTAGTAACAAATAGTATATAACGCACGATGAATAATTCATAGTAGAAATACAATCTTTCACAATGACTCTGGAAGATGCTCCATCAGACAGTCTCTAAAACTACTTCTTTTAAGAGTTCACACTAAATTAACTTCATTAAATTGTATATTTTGAAATATATTATTATTATTAGCACCGCGTCTTACTACTCGTTCGGGTTATACGCACTTACGCTAATGTGTAATGGTAGGGTGATTGTGAGATGAAATGGAGGACCTACAGTTTAACGTGGAATCCGAACCACGGTGGAGGCCTGGCATTCCTCACATTCACAAGATGTCTTGTCAGAGGTGAAGGAAGGGTTTGGCAATCAGATAAATCTGTGCCGGGACCAAGGATTGAACCCCGGCCGCCAGCACAGAAGTCTGACACCTTACCCCGAGACCGCCAGGTCACCGACTTTGAAATATAAAGCTAACTTAATTCAAGAAGAGCTTCAACTATTAAATAAAATTGTATTATTTCTTTGGTTACAGAGAAACGTGCGTCTTCTTTGTGTTAAAGACTGAGTCAGCCAGCCATATACATAACAGAGTCGTTATTTCAATCAGCTTAACTTATGTATAGTTAACACATCAGTGTTATGGAACTAAGCAAAAAGGTTCAAATAAAGACACACTTTTAAATTATAAGGTTTTAAACTAGAACAGTACCATCTTGAGGGGAGAAAGGGGGGTGTGGGGTGGAGGGGGCACGACTTGCGTATACTCTTGTCTCCACTTCGAGATTGCCTATCTTACCATACAGAAGGACTATTTAGTGGATTGACTGACTTGGGCTAGCGACTCTTTTTAGACCTATCAGTTATAGCCGACCGACTACATCACATCTTGTACTATCGTTTATAACAAATTCAGCAAAGCTACAAGTTTGGCTATTTCGATGCTCCCATCCGACATTCAATCCCTCCCTGCACTTAGGCCATCCTGACAAATTGCCCGCGAGGTAGGGACCTGAACAGGTATGGCTGACCCAAGGAATTCCAAATATTAACTGAATATATGTTCTATCTCAATGAGATTTATTGGCTAGAGCCTTTCCTAGCATTCTCATTGGCTTATATGTGTTAAGACACTATGTATTCAGAAATGGTTGAATGAACTTTAAATGTGATTTGATAGTCACTTTAGTGTTTCCACTCTCCCTCCACGCAAATGCGGGTTCGCTTCCTCTAATTTAACCTTCCCAAGTCCTAATCCATTAGAGTAATTAGTACTTAAAGCGTATAACCCGAATGGGTAGTAAGACACGGTGCTAAATATTATTATTATTTAGTGTTTTATGTAACAGTGTGTAAAACAATGTCCCGCGAAACGTCTGTGTCTCGAATCTGAGCCTGGTCTTAATCGCGTCAAGTGGTGCAATATTTACCTTCATCGTTGCGCACCATGAAGGAGCCCTCGTCTACACCCTCGGGCAGCTTCTTGTGTTTCAGGATGATCTTCCTCTGCAGCGAGTGGGGCGAGGGGAGCTGTGTCTCATTCTTCTCGGCCGGTTGTACCAGGAGCATGTCTCCGAACACCTCCTGCATCGCACTTGCCATCTTCCTCTGCTGCGGCAACGAGCAGTTGTCTTCGATGGACAGGATCACCGGATATCTGAAGCATTTCAGTTCATCAGACAGACTTGGCTACAGGCCAGAATAATGTGCAAGAGATAGTAGAGGAAACAATACTGAGATGGTGTGGGCTTGTAATGAGAGTGGAAAAGGCAAGAATCTCAAGGAGAATGATAGAGATGAAGAATCTGTATGACTGCAAACAAGATCAAGAAAGAGATGGGGAGAGCAGAAAGTGTGTGAGTGAGAGGAGGATAATGAAAGTGATTAAAGGAGGAAGAATGGCGGAAGTAAAGAGGAATATGGGGGCACCCAGCCACAGGCTGGAAACAGTTGATGATGATGATGATGATGAACAACTGTTAGTAATACTCCAATATAAATTGATAACAACAGTTACTATCTCAAACTGCCATTCAATTACTCCAGATATTTTCATATAACTTACAAATTATTATTATTAGCACCGCGTCTTACTACCTGTTCGGGTTATACGCACTTTTATTATTATTATTATTATTATTATTATTATTAGCACCGCGTCTTACTACCCGTTCGGGTTATACGCACTTACACTAATGTGTATTGGTAGGGTGATTGTGAGATGAAATGGAGGACCTACAGTTTAACGTGGAACCCGAACCACGGTGGAGGCCTGGCATTCCCTACATTCACAAGATGTCTTGTCAGAGGTGAAGGAAGGGTTTGGTAATCAGATAAATCTGTGCCGGGACCGAGGATTGAACCTCGGCCGCCAGCACAGAAGTCTGACACCTTAACCCTAGACCACCAGGTCACCTGTAATGCAAATAACAGCTTGGAAAGACCATAGTTGAACATGAATGAGTATTTTAGCCATCAATAATTTGAGTCGCAAAGTTTCGCAACTGTTGAAGACAGAGTAATAATTTAATAATCAAAATCGAAACTGACATTTTTTTCAAAGCAAAGTGAGAGTTGATATTTTTTTCAAACCAAAGTCAAAGTGTTGAGAACATACGTGGAGGTGACAAACGCATGCTCCTTGATGGTCTTGATGACGTCCATGAACTTGATTTTACTGGTGAGTGTGTGACCATGGTAGATGAAGGGCATTCCGTCCGGACCGTCCCAACAGTCCAGCTCTATACAGCGGCAACCAATACGCAGGCAACGCACATAGGCTTCAACGGACGACTCGCTCGAGAACTGGTCTCCTGTCAGGTACCTGCTCAACAACAACAATCCCATGCTTTGATTCAATCCAAAACATTATCTCAGTCGGGAGGGTGTCTGCATACTGAGCTAAGGGTCCCGGGTTTGATTCTCGGCATGGCTTAAAAATACGTCATTGTTGAAATGTGGGTTTACCCTTCCACATTGATAACGGCCAGGCAGGGGTGCAGAATATGTTCAGAGAACCAATATTTCCCCGGAACATAACATTTTCATAAAAAAAATCCCCGAAAACCATAGCACTCAATATAAAACATTGAATATTTTAGAGTCTGAAGGGAATAACGATCATTACCTACTACCTAGTTTGGACGACTAGGAGTTTTTCCTGATCACATGATTTACGTTTTACAAAACTTGCAATACTCCCTTGATCCTTACTTATAGGTTTTTCTTGGGGATGTTTATTAGATACGTGATATCCGAGTTTATCACGTCTGCCATGCCATTCACAGTAAGCACAGTCGACATAATACACATTTGTTTCACTAAACCATCTAATTTTTTTTATAAACATTTATCTATTGTACAATGTACAAACCCTAATAGGTCCACTAAATACAATTTCAAGGCTACACAATTATTACAATACACATTTCATGAGTTTAAATAAAACTGTACACACATCACCGTGTAATTAGGCCGCGATATAAGGGTGACTGAATTCAAACTACAACAAAACATCCCTCATCCTTCCCTACCCTCCACCAAACACCTACGGTAGGGTAGGTGACTGATGACTCATCACTCAATCACACCACTAGCCAGGTTGAGTTATTAGATTTTTCCTTTGCCCCTTATCCCAACCTCCGACACATTATCTTAGCCCCTAAACACTGCAACCCTTTGTGCTTACACCGACACTGTCACTATGGCACAAACTGATAGTGTCGAGGGTTGAGTGTCATCGGCCTTAGTTTTTCATACAAATTAACTACCATATCAGAACCAGAATGTACTAAAAATGTCATAAACAAAATTGTTGGGGTTTTTTCCCTACCCCCAATTTCCCCAGGATTGCTTTAATTTCCCCCGAACCTTGTTCGTGCGTTCAGACATATTTTGCACCCCTGCGGCCAGATACTGGAAAATGTGCCTGTCCTAGTCTTAAGTTAGATTAAAAGGTATATGAGCTACGACAGGCCTAGCAAACCAGTAGTGAAAAATATATGGCTTGGATAAAACACTGACCCAGGCCACCATCTGGAAACCGTAATGAATGTAAAAAAAAGTGTGAGGTTCAATTCCAACCGGATACAATGTGGGTGATTTTACCCACTCCATAAAGGCCAATACTTTTAGTAACTACCTTTTTTTTTTAAATGCAATGTAATAGGCCTAGTTTGTGGGCAAGGTCACTGAGGCATTACAAGTTTTTGGTGCCGAGCAATCAGACCTGAACAGGTGGTGGTTCAAATACTACTTAATTTGAAATGTGGCATTAATATGGTAGAAAAGTAGAAAAGATAAGAATGAAATGAATCCACCATTCACATCAAGTGGAGCCCAAGAGATAAGAATTCCAGCAAGTGAAAATATTTTTTTTAAAAAAAGTGCCCTAACTTGTTTTAAAACAAATCCTTAAGAATTAATTTAATAAACATAATAGTAAATAATACCTTTTTTTGTTTATCAATCATTTAAATCTGCCCATACATTTTCAAGTACAATTCCACGGAGACATTAAATCTGGCTTTTATGAACACAATTCAAATGTTTGTGTGTGTGTGTGTGTGTGTGTGTGAGAGAGAGAGAGAAAGAGAGAGATGAAACAGTGATGAAGACCAACTCTCAAACAAATTGTAGACCGGTTCAAACCGCTGGTTTCCTACTCACGTGTTGTGGGAAGATGCAATCCAGTAGTGAGACAAGGGTCGACTCATGTCCTGGTACACAAGATCAAACCGCTGGTCCCAGATCTCATTTTGTTTAGAAAAGAGAAAACTCATAAACTAGAAAAAGAAAAAAAAAAGAAGGTTAAAACTATTTTAACTTTCGTTTACAAAATATTGCCGAAACTGCATTTTGAAAACTAATCCCATAAAGTTGTGGACATTAATGATGTGTGAAGCTTTGAAAACTTTGACTTCACTTTACCAAAAAACAAGAGACCGGTAAGAAACACATTTATTATCAATATTTGACGAAAAGATAAAAGCGTGTTTGTATCAAGACCTTGTCCAAGTCTCTATCAAGGTAGACTTTCTTTGATAGCACGTACACAACAGTTGTACACTATTTAATAATATTTAATATTTAGCACCGCGTCTTACTACCCGTTCGGGTTATATCGCTTTAAGTACTAATTACTCTAATGGATTAGGACTTGGGAAGGTTGAATTAGAGGAAATGAACCCGCATTTGCGTGGAGGGAGAGTGAAAAACCATTTAGGAAAAACCACCCCCCAGTTCACCCGACCGATATTTGAACCTCGATCTCCCCGTCCTCGGCAGTCGAGCATCAACACGACAAGCGCGTTAGCCAACTTACGCCACCGAGGCGGGTTGTACACTATTTAAATATATTTCTTGGAGACTAGGAAACTATTTGTGTTTACAATCAAATATTGTTACCTGGGAAAAGTGAGGAGAGAGAGTAAAAAATCTAAGAGTTAAGAACCAATACATTTCTCTCCTCGTTTCTTAACACTTACATCTTCACATCACTTTCACGGTTACACATTAGTTTACATTTTTAGAAACATTTATTTACAATATCAAGCAACTCAAAACAACACAGAGAAAAAAAAATGAGGCTACATATTTGAAAAAGTTAAAAAACAACTGAAGTAAATATAGTAACATATATTGTAACAAGGTGATGCGTGCATAAATTTCCACATGTGGTTAATTTAATAAATAAAAAAGTGTCTAGCGGTTCGAAATAAACCCCATGACTTCCTAATTATTTTTAATTGCCTGAACACAGCAATTAATGAATCTATGGAGATATTCGTAATCGTTGTCATTTTGTTGTCAAGGTGAAAGTAGATCTAGTAACTGTTCAAGCTGTCAGATAAGAGATAAGGTTCTTCCTATGAAAGTAGATCTAGTAACTGTTCAAGCCGTCAGATAAGAGATAAGGTTCTTCCTATGAAAGTAGATCTAGTAACTGTTCAAGCTGTCAGATAAGAGATAAGGTTCTTCCTATGAAAGATCTAGTAACTGTTCAAGGTGTCGGATAAGAGATATAGGTTCTTCCTATGAAAGATCTAGTAACTGTTCAAGCTGTCAGATAAGAGATAAGGTTCTTCCTATGAAAGATCTAGTAACTGTTCTAGCTGTCAGATAAGATTCTCCCTATGGAAATGTAAGGCACTGAAGCTGCTATCAAAGTGAAACTCGGGAAGTTGTGTCTGTTACCTCTACGATGGTGAAATAAGGCTCTTGAACATTGCGCTGGGGATCATGAAGGTAGTCCCTCATGAAGCGGGACACTTCTCGTTCGTCGTTCCCCAGGGGGTCCTGTTGCTCGTTGACCAGGAAACTCTGAAACTCCTGGAGCGTTACAGTCCTCAAGTTCTCAGAGTAGCGGGGGTGGACATCCAAACTGTCGCGGAAAGACTGAAACATTGCGCCACAGTTCGGACAAACATTTTCATTTAGAGAAAATTCATGGGGTCAAATTGTTTGGGACACAAGACACCCACCCATCCCTATCTTGAGATAGTTCTATCCACTCCACCTCATTACACTGTAGGACACTAATGTCAAAGGGTAGATTTTTACTGAGCGGGTAGTGAATTAAAATTTTAGAATATACGGTTGGATTTTTGTAGGAAGATACTTTTACTTGTGGTCTGCATTGATAATATATTACTATCTTATTATTATGTTTATATACAATAAGATTATCTGGTATATATGAACCAATGCCCAAGGGATGCCCGAATACACAAATTGTACATCCTTTCCGTGGAGGCTCTTTCCATGTCCTGACGAGATGAAATGATATTATGGTGGTAGTGAGTATGTGGGTGTGGAAATAGTGAAAACTCTTAACCTAGCTTTAGCATAACTAACCAGACCCTGGGTGACCGTTGGGGTAGTTTTCCTTTCAGGAGAAATACCCATGGTACCTGCCGAAAATCAAACCCAGGACGGTGAGGTTGGTAGCCAAGAGCACTTACCACTACCCCATGGCGCTGTTTTATATTATTATTATTGTTTTATAATGTATTGATAATATCTATCTAACATGACAGCTTCAGATCCGAAGACTTGATGTATGAATACATTAAAAGAGTTAGTTCCAATCTAAATCGGACTGTGTATGATGGTGTGGACAAGTAGCTGGTACCTATGATAAAAACATACCAGTCAGGCCGACTCAATATTGGTCCCCTGGCATAGTAGAGCTCTCAACCATCAGAGATTCAAGTTCTGATGTAAACATTCCCCTGTGGAGGCTGCACTTACTGACTCGTCAAACATGAGTTTGCTGTAGAGGGTGGCAAAGTCGTCAAAGCCGAGCTCCGTCCTCTTCTTGGTGTCCACCTCTTGGAAGAGCTCCCTCAAGCGACTTGTCGAGATCTTGCAGTTGACCCGGGGCAAGAACGCCTTCATGTCTTTCAAAGTCACCCTGTATCGAGTCAGGGCAGACATTCATTATAAGCTGCGACTGACAATGACGGGGAGATCACAGTTTGAATCCTGGCCGAGTGTATATTGAGGATAATTTTTATTAAATGATTTTACACTCTTCCTCCACACAAATTCAGGTGCATTTCCTCTAAATTACTCCTTTTTCATACCTAACACATTAGTGTAATTAGTACATGTGTGGTACCCAACGAGTAGTAAGACGCAGTACTAAAAAAAATAATTGTTTGTTCTTCTTTACCTAACACTTTCTGAATGATATCCTACATTCACTGTCTGTAGTCCAATTTTTATAGGAAGGGACTTTTACAAAATACAAACATATTGGCTTAATGTCAACATTGATTATATTATTATTGTTATTTTACATATATTGATACCCGCCTCGGTGGAGTAGTTGGCTAACGCGCTTGTCGTGTTGAGCTCGACTGCTGAGGACGGGGAGATCAAGGTTCGAATCTCGGTCGAGTGAACCGGGGGTGGTTTTTCCTAGATGGTTTTCCACTCTCCCTCCACGCAAATGCGCGTTCACTTCCTCTAATTAAACCTCCCCAATTCCTAATCCAGTAGAGTAATTAGTACTTTAAGTGTATAACCCGAATGGGTAGAGAGACGCGGTGCTAAATATTATTACATATATTGATAGCTACGGATCACATTACTTGAGATATGCATACATGAAAGTAGATCTATAATCCATTCACCGTAGGAATTGACTTCTGAAAGGCCTTTTTCTCCTACCATAAATCTACTATATAGTAGGATATTGGTAGGAAAAAAGACCTTTCAGAGAGTAATTCCTGCCGTGAATGGAATATAGTTATTGTTCAGGCTGTCGGCTATGGCCCTTGTTATGAACATTGGACTATATCTGAGCTCAGGATGGCATCATACTCACATCTCTCGGTTATTTTCCATCGCGTAGAACTCTTTACGTAGCCATCGTTCCACCTGAAGAGGGTATGGGGATTTGATAGTGTCTGGAGCAAGGTAGCGCAAGCCACGCAACCACAGCTCGCACTCTTTCTCCGACAATGCTGCCAACATTTCACAGGGCGGGGATACGACACGATTTTTGAAAATTATTGTGTAGTTGTTGTCAGAAAAATGTTACTCTATGGTAATTTTTGAGGGTTGATAAAAAAAAAACAAGAGGCCTATCACCTACTGTGTTGACAAGTGACAATACTTTAAATAGGCCTATCACCTACTGTGTTGACAAGTGACAATACTTAAATAGGCCTATCACCTACTGTGTTGACAAGTGACAATACTTAAGGAGGGGGGGGAAGTAAGGAAACCGAGTTAAGGTCAGTATTTTTTCATTTTTATTTTAAAAAAACCTATTTTTTGACCAAAATAAATCAAACTTGTATTGAGATTAAACTAAACATACTAAATCTACTTAAACAATATTGTATTTACTGTTCCAATAGAAATTACAAAAAACCACAGATCTCAGTTCTGCCTCTCTGCTATCACAAATTATTGTATTTGTGTTGAAAAGTTTAACATTTTCATGGCCATGTTTATTCTAAGAATGAATGTTACACTATATATCATATTTTACCTGATATTGAAAGGGTTTTCAGTCTGAACTCCAAACCATAAAATACAACAAAGCATCTCATATTTTCCATTCTTTTAGCTTCTTCTGGCCATTTCTCAAAATCTTTGGAATTCTTACCCATGCGAATTTCTTTTATTTCTCTCAAGTCAACTAAAAAAAACATACACACACACATGAACACAGTGTCAGCACCAAACTTGACTTACAAACTTAGACAAACGAGTGCAACACATCTTAACCATAAACTCAACCTCAGTAATTTGATTGGTATGAAATTAGCACAAACCTCTTGTACACAAACGCAATGAGTAGCTACAGTAGCCCCATGGCTTCTTTGGTGCTGACTGACAGCTCACAGCTGACTTCTGAACGTCAACATTTAGGTATATACCTATGTTTTAACCGTCAGAAGTAACAGCTGCTAAACAAATGTTTTAGCAGATCATTATGGTTCGGTGTAGGGATACATAATTTGGTCTGGTAACTTTTCAAAGCCGTCAGTCAGCACCAAAGAAGCCATGGGGCTACTGTACCTAGTTTTAGCAGCTTTTAAAACCTATGCCAGGATCACAATCAACTTAACATTCACTTAAGGTTAACTTAGCATAACTTAACGGTTCTCCTTGTGTTTTTAACTGAAAGCGATCACGATGCAATTAAATTAACGTTAACTTGCAGTTCACTTAACTTAATGCATGTGCTAGGAGGTATTTCACGTTAAGTGAACATAACATGAAGGGTATTATGTGATCTAGCCAGCCAATCATTATAGGAATGACGTCTACAGGGCTATTTAGTAATTCATTTGTTGGTTTTATCACCAAGGTCTTTTTTATAGATTTAATTCTAATGATCAGACATTAAAACAAAATAATTGAATCAAAATAGAAAAACTCAATTTATCAAAAAGGTTTAGTGATAAATATTTATTAAATCAATAGAAAACAGTAAACATTCCTAGATCATCACTTTACAAATAGTACAAATCACAGATTAAAATGCATACTCTTAGAATGCAGATGTTTGGCTTAAGTTACTACATCGAGTTATGTAAATTGTGATCACACATCTGTTTTCTTAAGTTATGTGAATGATACATTAAGTTAAAGTTAAGTTGCTCGTGATCCCGGCATGATAGGTTTTCATTGTGTACCGCGGCTGTGAGCAGGATTGTTAAATAAAGTGTTGCCTGATACTCTGGCTTGGTTTTATTGGTTTGAATCCTAGTGGAGGTTAAGGTTTCATTAGGCCTAGTGAGAATATTTTTTTTTTAAAATTAAAATGTCATCATTACAAGTGCACACTCAGGTGCTAATAATGCCAGCTTGTGTGAAACACCTGGAAAAACACACAACTTGCTCTGCTCAACTCTTAGAGAAAGTGTTTTAAATTATTTCAGAAATGTCTGCAACACATTACCAGCCCCTTCGAAACTTCTTGTGGTGGCCGCTCGAGCCCAAACAACTTGTCTTGTCTCTCGACGAATCATCAGTGTTTTTCTTTCGGGTCTCTTTCGAGGGAAGAACTTTGTGACAACGGTTCCTCTCTCGAGCTGATTTATTATTTGCTCCATTTCAGGGATGAAGCTTCCCGAAGAGGTAATGCCGTTGGGGATACCTAATGCCATGCTAGGCATCATCTTTCAACCGTTTCGGTCCTGACACAACAATCCACAATCTCACATAACCTAAAAAATATAGAAAAAAACTAATCAGAAGAATACTTAAAGCTATAAGTGTTTATACAACATATTATGACACAGAAAGTATTTGAACCAAATTAAAAACAATACAAAATAATGTCAAATTAGCGGGAACCCTGTACTAACCTCTTGGTTTGGACTAGTTTTGAGAAACATTTTATTTTTACACAGGTTTACTTTAAATGCAACTCTATAATTAAAGCGCTACATATTTTATGAATAACGGGATTTTGACACGATAGGTGAGCAGTGACAGCTGATAACGCAGATGAATGGCCATACGCAGCCTCGTCCTTCATTTGTTTGAAATGTTTAGTACGATTTTTAATCGAAAGGAAGCAGCAACATCGAATTCAAAGTCCATTATTGAAATTTGATTGGTTGTTTTGCCGTCCATGTTTTACATGTGGCGATGAGGAAGAGAAATTTTATCTTATGGCTGATGCAATATCTAATGAAACATATTATAATTGTTATTAAATAAAAATAATATATTAATACTCTGTGAATCTAGTTAAGTTAATTAGTGTGTGTCTTTACTGCGAAACACCAGAAAATGGCAGAGGAGGAAACGGTAAGTTCATAGATTTGGAATGATTTAAACGAGGCTCTAGTCATGCCCTATGCTGAATCTCATTTCGCTTATCGATAGTTTAGGTTTATAACTAATGTAAATCTTTATTTTATCCATGGTATACAATCGTTTAAATACCAAACCAATTAACGTTGGTTTGAGGCCGTCAAGTCAACAGACTTTTTAATTCTGTATCAATTAGGTAGTAGGTTAATAGTAAGGAAGCTGTTGCAAGAAATCCAGCAATTTTATTAGAGGATAGTGAAGAAATAGGACGTTAAATAAATTACCTCAAATGAAAATAAATTTAAAATTTAGAGATTGCTTCGAACAACATATATAATGAATTTAAATATTTAGGGACAAACTAGCAATAACAAAATAGAGTGTAAATTAGGAAAAGCATACCTACAGCCGGGAAATACATGCTGCTATGTCATTAGGCTAATTTTTGACATCTTAACTGCTTTCAAGGAATATATAAACCTCAAAATACACCAAATCATAATTTTACCACTCCGTGGTTGCGAAGCGGAGTCCCTTACCTACACGATAAAAATAAATTTAGGGTGTTCAAAATCTAGGTGCTTAGGAATATATTTGGTCCAAAGAGAGATGAGGATATTGGATAGGGAGGGAGGAAGAGTCAAAACCATGTACTCATCACAAGACATTGTTGGGAGAATCTAGAACCATGTTCAGGGTGTAATGCGGTTGACTGGATAGAACTAGCTCAAGATAGGCATACGTTTCTTAGTACAACAATGAACTTTTTGAGTTAATGCCATAGAATAAATATCACTTTATATAGGCCTACTAGTGTCAAGAGAGCTGGAAAACAGGGAATTGTCAGAGAATTTTATTAAATTTCCGAAATTTTTACATTTTGTTTAAAAACACTCATATTTGGTTTCACAACAGTTAAAATTACACTTTCTCTTCCATTTAATACCTACTTGAAATCACTTTCACACCATTGACCCTGTTGAGCAGACTAATATCACTTCTCAAGGTCAACAGGTGAGTTTCTTGCCTTCCCACCCTTCTACCGTGTGTCTTTAACCAAAGTTGAGCCATGGTTATGCACATGCACGAAAATTTGATTACATTTTAATTAAAAGAAACTAAGAATTTTTGTCTCACAATTATTTTAAGCTGTTTTTGCTTGATTAAATGTTTTAATGGCACATGATATGACTTTACTGAAATCTATTTTTAACTTAGTCCATTTCCACTTGGAGGCGGATATCGTTTAACCACTTCATTGACTGGCACGATATCAGAATGTGTATGCATCTTGGAGAAAAAAAACTATATTAATCTTTGATCTTAAAAAAATATATATTTTCGTAATATATTTAATATTGATATAGTGGTCTGGAAAAAGTATATTTGCTCTGGAAAACCTGGGAAAGTCAGGGAATATAAAATATTGTTTGGCTGGGCACCCGCTATTATAGCTTCTGGCTATTTGTTGGTACCTATTGAAACATTTTTGTCTAAATTAGCACATGCATTTGCAAAATTGGTGGCCTTGTTAGAATACTATTCAAAATAATAAACACAAATTATCAGTTATCACAGGCAATTTTTTGTTTTGAACTTTTTAAAGCGTGGACCTATTCACATTTTATCAACGTTTTGATGGTTTGTTAAACGTTTTTACCTTTAGTAAAGTTGAGTCTGGCAAATGAGATTTTAACAGGGTGTCTACCATCCGGGGAAAACGGGAATTAGCCGAGAATTTGAAGTGATTGGGAAAAAACAGGAATAAGTCGGGAATTTGGTAAATCACAACAAAAATCCGTGAAAATGATATTTTACTCAAAATATGTAAATTGTCATTTTTTTGTTTGTAGATGTCTAATATATTTTTAATTCCTAGTAAAAAAAATTAATTCAAATTTTAAAACTTATTATTATTAAAAAAAAAGATTAATAGAAAAACAAAGGTGGAGGGAGGGGGGCGGCGAGTTAGAAGGATGTGACATACTTTTCTAGTCGGGAATTTTAGGAAATGGTCAGGGAAAAGGTCGGGGATTTCAGTGGTCAAGTTTAGTAGACACCATGTTTAAGCACTTAGCTAGCAACTAGGTCCTATTTGACTAGCGATCCTTGCAAGAATTCTCTAGTAAAGTAATAACTGGGGCCAATCAGATAAAACTCTGTACATGAAAACAATGACATAAGGTTCTCTTTCATCAACATCCAGCAAACAGTTTGTGCATCACCCGTTTCGCTGGTCCATCGCGTTAACATGTCACACTCGCAATATGACGGAGATTGAGGTTTGAATCCCAGGCAGGTGTTTTCCCCTAAATGTTTTTTCACTCTTCCTCGCGCAGTTGTATACATTTTCTATAAATTAAACCATTCTCATCCCTAACACATTTGAGTAATTAGTTGATATACATAGGTGACCTGGCGGTCTAGGGGTAAGGTGTCAGACTTCTATGCTGGCGGCCGGGGTTCAATCCTCGGTCCCGGCACAGATTTATCTGATTACCAAACCCTTCCTTCACCTCTGACAAGACATCTTGTGAATGTGGGGAATGCCAGGCCTCCACCGTGGTTCGGATCCCACGTTAAACTGTAGGTCCTCCATTTCATCTCACAATCACCCTACCATTACAAATTAGCATAAGTGCGTATAACCCGAACGGGTAGTAAGACGCGGTGCTAATAATAATAATAATGATACACGTACAACCCAAACAGGGTGTTTGATGTGTGGACAAATATTAAAACAAATGACACGTCGTGTTCTTAATAAAGTCTTGAGGGCAGAAAGACGACAGGTGAGCTTGCTAACAGCGCTTGTCCCTGTATCCTAGATCTTTGACCTGACTCTCAAAAAGAAGAAAAAGAAGAAGAAGACCACATTTGACATTGATGCGGCATTGGCGGAAGGTACTGCCAACGATAACAATGACAGCGGAGACCAGCAGACAACGGACAAGGAGAACCAGGAGCCCGCCCGGGGAGAAAATGAGTTTAAGGATGGAGAGCTTGATGGTGAGAATTGTATGGTTGTACTAGAGCAAACCTATCATTGGGTCTGCTCTACTATAATTCATTCACAAGCTAAGTTTACCTGGATGACAGCTCGAAATGTTACTAGAAGTAATCCCTAATATATCACTACGCCAACAGCTGACATCTATCACTTTGGATGACTGTAATGAAAACAGATGGTAATATATTAATGTGATAGTTAACAATGGTAATTTAGGCCAATATTATTTATATATTTATTTGAGGATGGACACAAAGTTTATTTATCATTTTATTCCACTTTAAAAAAATATTCACACCACTTTCACAAAAACTTCTATCGAACATAGCCTCAGAATGGCGACTGACGAATTTAAACCATGTGGTTGAACATAACGGTAAACAAGTTTTCTTTACAATGATGCGGACACGAAGTTGATGAAATATATTTTATTCAGTTAAATATTTCAAAATACGATAAAATAATCATAAAATCATGTATTGTATGTAAAAAAAATGACAACAATTTTCAAGTGCCCTCTCCTTATTGTGTGCCTGATGCAGATGGGGGCCTCGACTTGGAAAACTTTGGAAAGAAAAAGAAGAAGAAAAAGAAGCCGTTCAACATGGAGGAGCTAGACGGGGCATTGCCGGAGCAGAGTGGGAGCGCCAATGACATTGTGATGGAGGTGGAGCTTAACCAGGAGGATGGAGCTGTGGAGGTGAGTCTGAGTGATTACGAGTCTAGTACAATCATTGCGTGGTCTGACGCGCTACTCTCGCTGTAGACCAGACCGTTGATGACTGGGAGGTCGAGGTTTGAATCTCGGTCAGGTGAGTTGGAGTGATTACGAGTCTAGTACAATCATTGCGTGGTCTGACGCGCAACTCTCGCTGTAGACCAGATCGTTGGTGACTGGGAGGTCGAGGTTTGAATCTCGGTCAGGTGAGTTGGAGTGATTACGAGTCTAGTACAATCATTGCGTGGTCTGACGCGCTATTCTCGCTGTAGACCAGACCGTTGATGACTGGGAGGTCGAGGCTTGAATCTCGGTCAGGTGGATTGAGAGGGGTTTTCCACTTTCCCTTCACGTAAATGTGGGTACTCTTCCTTTTTATGAAACCTTACTAATCCCTAAAACCATTATCGGGATTAGTAGTTAAGCGTATAACCCGAACAGGTAATAAGACGCGGTGCTAAAAAACCAATAAATATGGTCAACAGTTCATTTCATTCTTTCTACCTCAGGTCATTTGTACAAACAAGAAATTCTTTGAAACTTTTAAAAGTGGGTACTAACTACTTAACAAAAATGTAAATTGTACCAAGTCATGGGGATTTATTTCAAACGCATTTTGCATCAGCTGACAGATAATGTTGAGAAATTTGGGAGACCATTGAACACAGAGGGATTAAAATCTTATAATAATTGACATATTTCCCGTTGAACTCATTGTCTAAGTAGTCTTGACTTCTAAGCTAAGGAAACCTCGGGCTTGTTCTTGGGTGGCATTTGAAACAATGTTTTCTTGTTAAGTTGGCGCTGATGGGCATGATCCCACCACAATAACAAAACATACCTTCCCCGTGCCACATGGCTCAAATATTAATAAAAGATATGGTATTGGCTCGAATACAATGCTATGTTTTCTCTATGAATGCATTCTTATGAAAACTAGGGCTGTCAAACTCTATACCCTTGATTCTTACTGGTATCGAAGGAATCGAGAATAGATCATAATATTACGATTCTTGCTGCTCAATTCTTAGTTCTCGATAAAACTGGTAAATAAACAAAACAGCATCCTTCAATATAATCGATTTTATCTCATATTAATCTAGTTGTCGTTTCACTTAAATGCCGGCAAATTGTATACATACCATAATGGCCCGAATATAGTACGATCCCGAAAATAATACGATCTTAATGTTTTGAGGTGTTCTACATAAAAAATAAATTGTCACGAATCTCTTATATAGCTCTTTGAATAAGATAAGTTTAATGAAAATATAACAAAAATCGACATAGTTAATAAAAATGGAGCAAGAATTTATATTTATTTTAATTCAATAGATTATCAATATATCGTTGTCAAAACTCCATCACTAATTTCTGGCAAGTTAACGTGCATAGGATCAGTTATTGTGGACGACCTGAAATTTTTGTAACGTGTGAAATGTGTTCTTATTTCTGTTATAAAATCTGCAATTTATTGAATTAGTTTTAAGTTTATTTGAATTTTTAGTTTTGAAGACTTTTAGTGTGTTAAGTAAATATCTATAAGATTGTGAGATTAAAGTTTCAAGCGATCATGTGTTGTGATGGTTGAGTCCAAGTTTCACATTGGGTATCAAGTACGTTAGATTTTCTATGCCATAATGCTTGAAAAAATAATGAAAAGGGAAATGTCCAAGAATCGAGGCTGAACTTAAGAATTGGAATAGAGAAAAACAAGTATCCAGATATCTCTAATGAAAACTGTATTCGTATTAACTGTGCAGTCTAACATTCTTTACTGAATTAAATGGGAGATCGGTCCATGGTCTTTGAACACTCGTGTTTGCGCATCTAGCAATTGTTTATTTCCATTTTTAGGAGGAGCTTGACCTGGATATGGTTTTCTCCACTAAAACAAAGAAGAAGAAAAAGAAGAAGCCGAATTTGGACGAGCTCTTGGTGGCGGAGGAGGAAAGGATCAAGGCGGAAGATAAGGAGAATGGTATCTTATTTTCAGAAATAATATTATGTTCAGTTCTTTAATATTGTCGTGATATAAATAATACAAATTAACAATTATCTTTGAAATCTAGAACTAGGAGTGAGGAGAGTCTCAAAAACCTAACGTCTCTCTGAATTATTTATCAACTTCACTTTGGAAAATACAAAACTTTGACAGTAAAAATATAGATGTGCGTAATATATTTATAAATTTAATAAAAAAACTATTATATCCTAATCATGAAACGTTTCTAGCCGTTATCTGGGTTTGTTTGGAGCATAAGCCTCTCCTTTCCCCCCACCATCTGTCCTCTTCTCTCTCCTCCACTCTCCTAGTCCTGCCCTCTCTTTTCTCTCCTCCCTAACCATCTCCACTAAATTATATTATGTGCTCGCCCAATTGAATAACATGTCGTAAAAGAAACGTAATTCATCGTTTACAGATATAACCTCTTCAAACTTGATATATTTTATGTTGCAAAGTGAACTTGGTAGGCCTACAAGTCCTAGAACTGATTTGTCTAAATGAAGTAAGACTTCGTCAAATTGTCGTTATTTTCTCTTCGCCATATGTATCTGACATTTTCAAAGCTGTTTGGGTTTTGTTTCAACATGCCACACCGAGGCGGAGAAGAAGCCACAACTCGGTAAGAAAGACACAGCTTTTCATTGCTATTTCCCAGTTTGTATATTGAGTAGAGACGGGTCGAACCGCAAATCGTGCGATGCTTGATGGCGGCTGTATCCGTAACCTGAAAATCATCTCAAGCTTCCAAGCTTTGCTATTCATTTTAATTTGACTGTACAAGTGTTATTTCTTATTAAGAGCGGAGGCTCTCAAAAGTATTTTGATGGAAGCACAATCTTTAAAGCTAACCGTAGTCAACATGTCACACACATATTTGGATCTTAAGTACCCCCATATGTGGTGTGCATGTTGAACCCTCCTCTATTAAATGGTTACTTATCACTAAAACATCTTATTAATAATTCTCCGCTTCTTTGGTCGAAGGATCTAAGGCATTGCGTCCAAACGCGGCCCACAAAAGATGTCACTCTGGTTTATGGTATAATAATAATGTTTATAATATGTTGAGGTACTTAGTTGTTTTTGTTCGGAGTATATTTAAATTTACCAAATTAAGTCTTCACACCCTTTGGCCCAATCCATAAATATATATATTATAATTATGGGCCTTGGTGAGAAGTAATTGAGAACCACTGGTCTAAGATGATACTCTCGCACTGGACTAGACTGCTGATGACGAAGAGACCATGGTTCGAATATCAGTCGGGTACACAGAGTTGTTTTCCCAAAGTGGTTTTCTAATCTCCCTTCATGCAAATTTTGGTACACTTTGTCTAAATATACTCTTTCTAATTACTAAAATTACGAATTGGTTGTTATCTTGGCTTGAAACTATGTTGGTAAAATCTACTAAACAATAAAATAATTTTGTGTGTTACACGACTCAAGGGATCCATTTCTAATTATATGACTCTTCAAAGCACGCATGACGGGCTGGCCACTGATCGGCACTGTTGCCCTCTGTTGGAAACTTGAAAAAATATTATAAGCCTTTATTCAAATATGTGGCCAGATTATGCTACATGAATTTTCTTAAACCCAAATTTATATTAAATTGACAGCAAAATAGTACTAGACAGTTTTATTTTCGACACGACTGCCAACATGTCTGACCTATATCATGAAATGGTTGTTAGCATGCACAGGTATTGTCACATTCAGAAAGAAATACAGTTTGGTAGCCACTACGTGTACTTAAAACATTAAAAAATGTTGATTCAAAGACATGTCACTTTTGATAGGTATTAGTAATACATTTAAAATAACAAATAATAATAATGTAGTAAACTGTTATCAATGTTGATCACAAGTCTATGTCTACTAGAATGTTAATATAGTTTTTGTGGTGCCACCTTGAGGTGCAGTCGGTTAGAATGGAACTTGGGCCTCGCTGGAAATAATTACACTCCCCCTAAGATATTCTTGAAAATTATTAAACTTAGATAAACTTTCTCTAAATAGCTTTTAGAGTCAACCATTTTTCAAAAATGTGCGCTGGAAGGATCATTGAACTCGCATTGGGCTTGGGGTAAAATATTTTTTATTTTATCTTTTACTTTGTTGCTAACACCCTTGCCCCCC
>CABFVX010001850.1:85325-103152 GCA_902151425.1 Timema shepardi | reverse complement strand
AATATATTAGCGACAAAGCTATCCCTAACCAGTGGAATATATTAGCGACAAAGCTATCCCTAACCAGTGGAATATATTAGCGACAAAGCTAACCCTAACCAGTAGAATATATTAGCGACAAAGCTAACCCTAACCAGTAGAATATATTAGCGACAAAGCTATCCCTAACCAGTGGAATATATTAGCGACAAAGCTATCCCTAACCAGTGGAATATATTAGCGACAAAGCTATCCCTAACCAGTGGAATATATTAGCGACAAAGCTATCCCTAACCAGTGGAATATATTAGCGACAGAGCTATCCCTAACCAGTGGAATGTATTAGTTACAGAGCTATCCCTAACCAGTGGAATGTATTAGTGGCCGCGATAACCCTAACCAATGGAATGTATTAGCGACAGAAAACCAAACCAAAGTCAGAATGTTAGTTTTATTTACATTAAAAAAGACTATCATTGCAGGTTATTTGTAAGAAAGTGTGAATAGAACTTTAATTCTCATCAGATTTAACAATGTGATTATAATATAGATTTATATTATTGAGTAAACTACGATTGGTCATTATGTTTCAATGGTATCCATATTGGTACACCTCTAATAATGGTTTCTGTAACAACACAATTTTTTTTAAATTTTTTATAGCACTGCGTCTTACTCCTCATTTGGGTTATATGTTAGCATCCACTTAAAACTTTTATAAATCATACCTAGTGATGAGCATAAGTTTGGTCGGCATACTCTTCAGTATGACCAATAATCGATCATGAATATCTCCAATCTGTTGACGAATTATTTCCTTGTCTTCTTTAGAGAATTTGTTGAACTTAGCGGAGGAAAAATCAGGACCTTTTTTAGTGTAAAATTTTTTGAATGCATCATTTTCAGTTCTTACACTCGGCACATATCGCTGAGCAATCGCGATACAGAATAGCCGATAGTCATCTGAAATTAAGGATAGTCCTCGGTTCATTTTAATAGCTTCAATTTGTTTTTTTTAATCATATTTTATTTTTCTAAACAAAATATTCTGATAAATAAGGGAAAAAATATATATTGGTTATTGTTTTTTTTAAGACAAATAGCAGGTCTGAGTTGATACAATTGGTTAGAGGTGTGCCAGGCTTCAAGTATTTGTCAACTTCGCTACCAAAATAAATTTACCTTTGAACAAAGCTTTACCGATCAAAAAAAAATTGACAGCTAAAATACACATATATGTTCAATTATTATCATTTTGTGCCACCGAAAACATTACAAATTAATATTCACATGTCAGGAAATTGTAATAATTTGATGATATGTAATGTACCAACTTGGGACAAAATATGTTACACATGTTTTGCAATTAAAAACTCTGTACAGGTTTTTAGTGTCTAATACTGCTTTCAGCATAAAACAATTTTATAAAATAGTCTTAACTCAATAAGGAAAACCTCTTCTCTCTTTATGAGGCAGTTGTATTATATTTGGAAGAAGGTAGAGGAAAGGTGGATACAAACATATATTGAGTAATATCATTATATATTCACATCCATATCCTTTTACTGTGTTTGTCCTTTTTGTTATACCTTAATTATTTATTTGTTCCTATCTGTGTGTTCTATTATTCTTTACCATTTTGCTTTTTTTCCTCTTTTGTGTTTTTTGGTTTTCTCTTTTAGGAAGTTGCGTTGCGCGTTTCACACTCCTCCCTGATGAGTTCCGATAGAATGAAACCTAGGTCGGGGGATTGGGCGGTGACGGTCAATTTTCTTTAAGGGGCATCCACTACCTCCTTGTCCATTGGCAGCAGTGTAAAGTGTGAACTGTGTTTGTCTCCCCTTTTATATGTTTCTATCCACCTTTCCTGTACCTTCTTACAAATATTATATAAAATAGTCTAAGTCAGACTTAGCTTCGCTTCAACTAAAGAAGTGTACTTTGCGCTTCTCTAGGATTAAGGATTCCTGATTATTATGTGTGTACAGGCTTAGAAACTGTCAGACAGTAAGTTTGCTCCTTCCATGGCAGTAGGCACTATTTGGGGGAGAGGGAATAATTTTGGTTAGGGTATCAAACTCAATTTATCACTTCAAACGAGTGTGTTGATATTCATAACCATAGATTTTGGCCAACATAATATGAATATTAGCGAGGGAAACCGATAAATGGAGGGAGATGGAGGCACAGCTTGGAAACGGTTGGTTATGAACAAGCATCACTCTTAGTATCAATTAAAAGGCACCAAATAATTTTTAAAATAAGTCATGTCAGTAAATTTTAATAGACAACATAATAATTATTATTATTATTAGCACCGCGTCTTACTACCCGTTCGGGTTATAAGCACTTACGCTAATGTGTAATGGTAGGGTGATTGTGAGATGAAATGAAGGACATACAGTTTAACGTGGAATCCGAACCACGGTGGAGGCCTGGCATTCCCTACATTCACAAGATGTCTTGTCAGAGGTGAAGGAAGGGTTTGGTAATCAGATAAATCTTTGCCGGTACCGAGGATTGAGCCCCGGCCGCCAGCACAGAAGTCTGACACCTTACCCCCTAGACCGCCAGGTCACCCGACAACATAATTAATAGTAGGTATATGCTACCTTTGACCCCCAATTGTGCGGCGTATTTCTTCATGCTCGGATGATCGTTGAGGACGATAGCTTTCCACAGCTTGCACAGAGGCTGTCTTATGTCAAGTGGCAGAAACTCGTAGAGACCATGGTCTATGATCACCAACTCTGCTTTCCCGTCTTTCTTGGATTTACGTATCAGCACTAAAACAATACAAATATCATATAATACGAGAGATTGCTGAAATCAACATTTCTAGAATACTAATCTTGATTTTATCCGACAATTATATCATGAACCTTAGAAAACATGTCTGGTGTAGGAGCTTTATTTTATAACATTTAGATTTGTTTGTTTTTATTGAATTTTGATTTTGTTCATATTAAGTGGAAAGTTAATGGCCTGAGATTTGGTTGTTGGGTTCATCATACAATGGTGTAGGGCTAGACCCCAAGGAATCATCAAAATAACTCAAAATTTGGATTTTTAATGTTCAATGAAACTTAAATCTGATTTTTTTCCCCCCCATTGAGTCCTCAGACTTCAAATATCCCTAATGAATTGATGAATTCTAAGATCCATCCCAAATTCTAACAGTGGATGTCAAACTTTTAAATATCTTAGACATTGTTTGTGAACTTGCGTGTTGGTTCTCTTAGCCCCTGAATATGTCCGAGTGTTTTGAAAATCCTAGTTTATATTTGTTTGAATGTTTGGTTCCATGAATCTCATCTTTTGACCGAGCAGAGCGAGATATTGTTTGGCATTTCATCTGTTTGTTCCATGATAACTTCCAAATTCTTGGACCAATTTTAACCAAATATGGCAGGGATGGTCTTTGAACCTGTATTGAGCCTTTTTTAAAAATAGCAAAACTCAAAATAGATCAAGACAAACAAATTAATGACATGAAAAAAATCTTTCGATAGCGAATTGGAGTGGTGCATTTAAAAAGGTAAATTTGGTTCAATTGACAGACTATTAATACAGTTATATAAAATAGGGTTTAGTTGTGTATTTTTAATGGTCAAGTCAGAATCAATTTCTCGATAAGCTTGATTCTTGGTATGGAAATAATTTAATAATATAGTAATAATATTTAGCACCACGTCTTACTACCCGTTCAAGTTATACGCTTTTAAGTACTATTTACACTAATGGATTAGAAATTGGGAAGGTTGAATTAGAGGAAGTGAACCCTCATTTTCGTGGAGGGAGAGTGGAAAACCATTTAGGAAAAACCACCCCCAGTTCACCCGACCGAGATTCGAACCTCGAGCTTCAACACGACAAGCGCGTTAGCCAACTACACCACCGAGGCGGGTTGAAATAAATTAGATCAACGAATTAATTTTCAACTGTCTGAGACCTAACTTTATAGTAAATAATCAACTCTGGGGTTATATAAATATTAGAAGTTTGAAACATTTTTCTTACGTTGTATCATATTTTCAGGAGACAAGGATTCCCTTAAAAAGCATCTTTTGAGGCTTCAATTCAATAAATCTTCCTGGGGGAGGAACCCCGGACCTATCGCCGTACTAGGGGATATTCCATACCCCCAGACCCCTGGTTTGCCCCTCCTGCCCCTGATGTCGAGTACGTGGTTGTCACTTACCGTTCCCAGGGTGAGGGTCTGCATGTACAAACCCTGTGTGGAAAATCTGCTCCGCAAATGCTGTGTACAGTTTGTTGTCAATATCTGCCAGAGAGAAACCTTGCTCCTGAAGTGACGTGACATCATTCACTTTTGTTCCATGGATGAATTCTGTGGTCAAAACCCTCTGAAAACGAACAATATATTCGTCAGATATAAGGGCGTGGGAAGTCTACTTTTTCAATACGAAGCAAAATCGAATCGAATGTAAGAAATATTCTCGAAGATGAATAGAGGTTCAACTATTTTCTTTTAGTTGTTTTAGGCTTGAAACAATATTATATTTCGGTTATTTATATTATTATTATTATTATTAGCACCGCGTCTTACTACTCGTTCCGGTTATACGCACTTACGCTAATGTGTAATGGTAGGGTGATTGTGAGATGAAATGGAGGACCTACAGTTTAACGTGGGATCCGAACCACGGTGGAGGCCTGGCATTCCCCACATTCACAAGATGTCTTGTCAGAGGTGAAGGAAGGGTTTGGTAATCAGATAAATCTGTGCCGGGACCNGTAACATTTTGTGTTAATCTGACAAATCAAGTTATCATAACATTCAAACTCAATTACTTCAGATTTTTTTGCCATAAGAATATGAATTTGTAATATACGAAACAGCTCATAATGGCTAAATGTGAAATTAAATACGGTATTTTAGATGTCGATATTTTTATCGACCAAGCTTAGAAGCAGAAATTTGTTTCAAAGCGAAGACGAAGCTGAAGTTTTGAAGCCAAGTCCAAGTTTCGAAGCTTCGCACACCCTTAGTCTGATACATGTTGTTATAGATAGAAGATAGTACCTCTCAAAAAATAAAAACATGTTGTCCTTAAAGAATCATAATATATTATATATTCATGTCCAATCAGTTCATTTCCTGTTTTACTCCTTTGTGTTAATAGTTCCATTCACGTATCCTAACACAATTATTTCTTTTCTCTCACTTTTTTTAATGTCCTTTAGGAAGTAGTGTTGCACGTCTCACATTCCTTTCGGACAAGTTCCAACAGATTGAAAAGGTCGGGTGAGTAGGAGGTGGAAATAGGTTTCATTCAAGAGACGGCAACTACCTCTTAGTCCAATGGCAGCAGCGTAAAGTGTGTTCATTGTAAAAGTCATGGTATATGAACCTCTAATGAGGATGTTGGAGTACATGAGATGGTATTTGTACCTGTAATGAGGATGTTGGAGTACATGAGATGGTATTTGTACCTGAAATGAGGATGTTGGAGCACATGAGATGGTATTTGTAACTGTAATGAGGATGTTGGAGTACATGAGTATGGTATTTGTACCTGTAATGAGGATGTTGGAGTACATGAGATGGTATTTGTACCTGTAATGAGGATGTTGGAGTACACGAGATGGTATTTGTACCTGTAATGAGGATGTTGGAGTACATGAGATGGTATTTGTAACTGTAATGAGGATATAAAAGGAGATGAAGTAAGTTGGGAAAAGACTGCAAGGGGGGCCAAGAAAGAGGTGGAAGGGGAAGATAATAGCAAGTGTGCAGGTGAGAGAAGAAGATTGGAAGCGATGAAAGGAGAAGAATGGTGAAAGGAAATAGAAAGAAGGAGGCACCCATCATTGGCTAGAAATTGATGAGTGTAATTTCCATAAAAAGGACCTTATATAAAATATAAACGTTGATAACATTTTACTTTATTATTATAGTATCGTTATTTTGTATGTATTAATAAGATCTATCAAAATTGACAGCTGCAGATCACATGACTTTATGTATGAATGCATAAAACTAGATATAGTAACCGTTCTGTCAGATAGGGCCTTTCCTATGTATATTGTACTGTAGTTAAATAATGACTCAGCTGTCAGTACGCTAGTCTAGTACACTCAGGAACTTACTAATGTACTCGTGTCCCAGTGAACTTTAGGGACGTAGATGTACGACAGGTGAGCGAGGTCCTTAGCACAGCGCTCAGCGTTCCTCCCTTCGTTGAGGAAATCTAGTTCTTGTTCCAAGGTCTCCCTCAAGTCCTGCGAACAGACCTCATTCTCAACACCTGGCGACACAGTTCAGACATTGAAAGTGTCAGGTTTCATCTCTTGTCGGAAGTTTGCGTCCAGTTACTACAGAGGTGGGTATTTTACCAATCTGAATCTGGAATTATTCAACTTTTCTTTTTACTTACAAATCCTGAAACTTTAAATCGAATCTAAATCTTGGAAAATATTGTGAACATAGGAGAAAAATTCATGCCTGTTCTAGGTTTGGTTATTTGGTTGGAGCGGGACGTCTGATCACCTTATGTATAAACCATTTTATGTTCATCTCAAGATTGTACAAACCACATAATTCGAGATGTCCTTAAGCAAACGTACATGACTTTCACCAGCTCTAAATATATTTAACATTACTCAGCATTTCAAAATACTTAATTTTAGATAGAAAAAAAAAACACGCAACAATGTTGTATACATACCTCTATAACCCACTCAAAATCAAATTTGGGGTGCATCCACCCAATCAACCTGAGAAGTAGTTTTATCGTGGAGATGTCACCAGTGAACCTATCCTGGAGATCTATGTATTGAACCTTGACAGCTACCTCGTCCCCGTCTTGGGTTGTGGCTTTGAACACCTGATAAACAGTATTATGTTCAATATAATGCTATGTCCCAAATCCTAGCATGATATTATGTATATTATTGCTATATCTCCTTGATAAGCCCTGCTTTAAGCTATGCCAACATCCAAGCTTATATTTACATGGTTATTTACTATAAACGGACCAAAGCAGAATTAACTCACATAACTCAAACATAAATGTTATTGATTCTCTCCAGCTAGAGTAAATGTAAGGTGTATCCATAAACATAGTTGTGATACACCAGGAAATATAAAGACAATGTTTATTGTGATACCCAATACATGAAAACAGTAACAATGTCGATAAGAGTTTGTACTTTTTACACAGCCAACTATTTCTTTTGAGTTTTCTGTGCGGCTCTTGCGAGATCAACATTTTTTAATGGTCCTCATAAAATGCTCTTACCTGCTCCAAATGTATATATTTCATGTGTAAGATTATAGATATTTTTTCTAATATTGGAGTAAACCGAGCGCTATTCAAAAAGAATGTGGAACGCCAAAGTGACTGACCTGAGCCAAGCTTGCGGCAGCAATTGCGGTTTCGTCAAAGCTTTGAAAAACCTCGGAATGAGGTTTCCCGAACTCCTCTATGAACAACTTAGCCACTTCGTCTTTCTTGCGGCTCAAACATTTATCTTGGAGGGCCTGGGGATGATTTCAAATCTCAATAATTCACCAGATTGTATTCAAACAGACAATGAGAATTAAACCGACACCCAGTATTTTATAAATGAATTTGTTCAAAATAGTAATGTTATGAAACGACAATGTTTACATACACTACCGTTTCCAGACTATGGTCCAAGTCAGTTTATCATTCAAGCCATATATTTTTAACTACCGACTGACTAAGCCTGTCATAGCTTCATATATGCCTCATAATCTCACTTAAAACTAAGAGAAGTAAAACATTCAGTCCCCAGACATTAATTTATCAATGTAATACCTTTTTCGACAGGCAATGCTGGGAGTTGAAGCTAGGACCCAAACACACTACCAACTGAGCCAAAGTTCGGAGCACTAGTGTGTTAAACTATATTATAAACCATATTCTGAAAATTGAAAAATAACACCTTGACACGGGAATCGAGCCCGGGACGTTTGGCTTAGTACGCCAATGCTCTTACCACTGAGCTATCCAGGATTCGTCCCGTGCCCAGGGTCATTCTTCACTCATAGTTTAAGGCAGAGTCTGAGATAGCTCAGTGGTAAGAGCATTGGCGTACTAAGCCGAAGGTCCCGGTTTCGATTCCCGTGTCCAGGTGTCATTTTTCAATTTTCAGAATATGATATCTATGAGGTAGTATCCTCTCTAAAATGCATCAACAATAGCTTCGGCTATTTGTTTCATCAATATATTATAAACAGTGTAACAAGGGAAGTCTACCATGAGCGTGTTGAGGTACTCCCGAGGTAGGATATGGTTGAGCGATACCAGACCCTGTCCCAATTTGACGTACAGCCCACCATTCTTGAGACATCCATCGAGGATTCTCTCCGCCGATCTCTGGTGGACCGGTTTGACGGCCACCTCGTACTCATGCGAGGCCTCGTCCAGCCCCCGCAGGGACCACCAGTAATCCAAAGAGATAGTCAAGCCGATGCGCAAAGACCTGTTAACAACAATTATTGTATTCGGTGTTATCCAAGTGTTTTGTTGGTTGCTATTCAACATCTACTTCAAATCTCTCCCCCTCGGTCAAATTGTCGTCTATCTCAGCAGTTACACAGCTAGCAAGACACAAATCTGACCTGAGGAACCTGTTGACTCCACTGAGCGTGACGTGAAGAGTCCTCTTGTCATGAGAATTCAACTGCCAGTAGTAAAGAGCCGATGAACCGATGACAACGCCAAGCACACCATACTTGATGAGATGTTTATTCGACAATTGGTGTATCTGTTGAGATAGACTTCTAGAGTGATTGTGGGGTACACTCAGCTTTTGTGGTCTTCTAAGTAGGGAGTGAGAGATTATCTTGAGCGCCATAGCAGATCTTCTTCACTTGTTGGACACTAAAATGAGTGAGAGCGTGGTACTTTATTTTGACATGTTTTAGCCAACACACACATGTAACATGTAACATGTAACATGTCTTAAGGAAGCAAATGTTTCAACAGACAACAAGCAGGTCACCTGCTTTGGTGACCGCATGGTCTTACGCGCTACTCCCGCAATAAACTAGACTGCCAATGACGGGGAGATCGAGGTTCGAATCTCGGTTGGGTCTACTACAATTTATCTAAATATATAACATTCCTAAATCCTAAAACCATTAGCGTAATTAGTATTATTACTAGCGCCGCGTCTTACTACCCGTTCGGTTTATACGCACTTACGCTAATGTGTAATGGTAGGGTGATTGTGAGATGAAATGGAGGACTACATTCACAAGATGTCTTGTCAGAGGTGAAGGAAGGGTTTGATAATCAGATAAATCTTTGCCGGGACCGAGGATCGAACCCCGGCCTCCAGCATAGAAGTCTGACACCTTACCTCTAGACCGCCAGGTCACCTGCATGATTAGTACATAAGTGTATAATCCAAACAGGTAATAAGGCGAGGTGCTAAAAAAAACTAGGTTGAATATTACACAGATTTAAAGGTTTCATTCAAGAATTTGGTAGAATTCAGTGGGCTAATAATGTTGAGAAAAACCAGGGTTTTTATTGCATTGTGTAAACTCTAGTTATGTTAAATGTTCTTTTAAGGTTCATGGCAAATTCGCATATTTTATTTCTGAATGCCGACAACAATGAATTTTAGACACATTTTGAATCAACTTGTACCTACTCTCAACAATATTTTTGTAAAACTAAAATTAATGTTATAACAGCTCCGTTTAGCACCCCAACCCCAGAGACAGTAAGACTGTTTTTGTTTCAGAGGAGGGAGGACAAGTTACAGTAGCGCCACGGCTTCTTTGGTGCTGACTGACAGCTCACAGATGACAGCTGACAGCCAACATTTAGGTATATACCTAAATTTTGACCGTCAGAAGTGACAGCTGCTAAACACATGTTTTTGCAGATCATATGGTTCAGCGTAGGGATACATAATTTGGTCTGGTAACCTTTCAAAGCTGTCAGTCAGCACCAAAGAAGCCATGGGGCTACTGTAAGTGTAGCTCTCCACCACCCACCCTTTTTTTTTATTTGTACTGTTTTGCACCCAAGTATGGTGTTTAGACCCTTAAAAATTTGAAGGAAAAAAATATTTAGGATGAAAAAAGTGGGGGTAGAGGGGCCTCCCCCTCCCACAGTTGGTAATTTGGGGGTGTTTTTTTTTCATGACTTATATAAATGTCTTGTTTTGCACCTCAACAGTCTTTTAAGAAACATTATTTAATATGAGAGTAAGTGTTTGGGGCAGGTTCTGCGTGCCCTGTCCCTAAATGAAAACGTGATTTTTCTTAAGTAATGAATGTCTTATTTTGTTTCTAAGCATGGAGTTTCGAACCCTTTTAAACCATCCAGAAAAAAATAATTAAATAGAATGCAAAGTGAGTGTCTTTTAGATTCATGGACTTTCAAAGTTGTATTAATAGGCTAAATGTTTTGAACTTTTTCAAGCAAAAATCATGTTTTACATCTCAATAATTAATAGACTTCAAAGTATAACTAAATATGTTTTTCTAGATTGTTTTGAAACTGTTTTGCACCCTACTATCTTGTTTGACTTTTTGTGGTCTTTATACTCTGATATATATATACACACACACACACACACACACACACACACGAGTCCTATATTGGAGTTTTAAGTGTCACCAAATTTGAAAAATATTGCATTGTTGATGACATTTCTCTTGTATATGGATGAGCGTGGTTTCAACTATGTGAATTATCGATGGTGTACCCTGCTTTTTTCATTGCTCAGCCCCTTTATATTTCAATAGTAGGTTAAAACTGAAAGGCCCATTCTTCCCACTTCTTGTAGTGTTACATCTTTGTTCTATCTGAATTCTTGGAGTGTAGAAAGGTTCACAAAATACATTTAAATGTAACAGTACGCATTGCTTCAATGGGAGTTTGCGCATATCCAAGACATTGTCAGCTTTAGTTGTATCTTTTCACATATGGTACTATATATTTTGTTGTTGTGGCAATACACAATACTTGGGTGGAAAAAAAAAGACATTTATATTGACAGAGGATAAACTACAAATATATCAGATGTAGGGAGTACTATGATTAAGTGCCTTGCCCAGTTCCTTTTTTTTTATTATTGAAAACCTGTATTTCTTATACCTGTTCAGGTTATACTAATATATGATAACTAATCCAATGGGGTGGGGATGAGGAAGAATTTTAGTGGTAATATATCTGTATTTGTGTGCAAATTATTATTATTAGCACCGCATCTTACTACCCGTTCGGGCTATACGCACTTACGCTAATGTGTAATGGTAGGGTGATTTGCGAGATGAAATGGAGGACCTACAGTTTAACGTGGAATCCGAACCACGGTGGAGGCCTGGCATTCCCCACATTCACAAGATGTTGTGTGTAAAAGAGTGGGAAAGTCTACACAGACCCGCACAGGATTCGAACCCCGATCTCCTCGTTATCAGTAAGCCTGTCTTAACACAAGAGCTTTTAAATTGTATTTTAAGAAAATAAGGGGGTTTATACACTCATCTTGCCCCCTCCCGCCAAATTAAAAATATGCGTAGGTCTACCGTCTTTGGGGTTAAGGTGCAAAACACCATAATTGAATGAAGATAACATGTAAACTAAGACAGTTTATATTAAAATCGCAACTTATAAATAATACTAAGTTTAACTTGATTTTTCCTTATATAAAATATATTTTTCTCGCTAAAACATCAAGGTGTGAGATTACATAGCTTACTGGTGCAAAACGATAAAGGCCAAAACTTTAAATATTGACAATAAAAAAATTAATTTGTGGGGAGATACACTTAACTTGAGCTCTCAGCTATCCCCCCCCCTTCCCCTCCTAAAAAAAAAGTTGCACAGTCTCAGGGAATGGGGTACAAAATGTAATACTTGGTTGCAAAAGGTGGTATGTTTGGATTTCAATTGTTTAGTCCTGTAGCCCACACAAATGGTTGAGCATTACAATTAGTTCAGAATGGAAGGAAAGGGAGCCAGGTTCATAACTTTGTTGAATAAAATGAAATTGGAAAAATCTGTATTATTTACAAATGAAAATTTATTTTTGTCCTACATTCACCTATACTTTTAAACTTACTTAATTTCATACTTTCTACCTTTGTATGGACTAGCTCAACCTTTAATTCTAGTGTAAATTATTTTCAACCAAATACACTACTAGAACTCATAGGTTCTCAAAATGTTACACTCGAACTAAAATAATTATTATGTTTTACCTCCTCCATATTTTTTTCTACAATAACCAGAGTTTGATAAGTCTATTATTGACTAATCTATTACTATTTTTACTTTAAAAGGATTAACATGAACCAGCTGTAAATCGTTTATTAAAATGTACGCTATTGGTAGTACGGTGACCAATGAAATAGCTCGGGTTCGTCTGTAGCCCAATACACAACAATCAGCTGACTGCAATCAACGCCAGAGAAGGCGAGGGGGTAGGATCGTTTAACCGATTTCAAACTAAACTGTCTTCCAGCGGGGCGGAAAATATTTACCACCAAAAAAACGTGAGTGTTTGGCATGGAAATGTTTATTTTTGGAATAGTTCAAAGTACATTTTAGAAATATCATGTATTACCATTTTGTTTCAATAAATTGTTAAAATCAGCTGGATTTAGCACTTACAGCTGATTGTCAAGGTCGTCTTTGTTTTGGCGTCAAAAAGACTAGCCTAGTAGTTAATAGTCTGTGTTCTCTTAGGCTGTGTTGCTTTCACAATGTAAATACGTTGCCGTTATAAAACTATTGAATGTGAAAATTAGCTGTTCATTTAACCTTTAGAAATAAATCCAATTTTAATAAAACACGAAACACTGTGTTTCAATTCAAGTTTTCTACGGATTGTCAACAGAATTATTAATATTTAAACAAATTGATTAAAGTAAAACTAGAGTTTAATTATTTGTCGTTATTATTAGGTCTTCATGTTACTAATTTATAAAACAAACATTTTTAAATTCATACGAACGTGTCATTAGGGGAGGGGGACCCAAAAAAACACAAGATCATTCAGTGAGTTTACACCGTGTTTTCAAACAATGAATGGTGGTGCTACGCCTACATAAAAACAAGTTATAACTTAAAACCTTTGTCCGTTGAAAAGATGACGACTCTGTTTTATAAAAAGAGATTATAAACACGTTTGATTTTCTTGACGTGTTGAAGAACAGCTGATAACTGAGAGGGAGCCACAAGCCGGGCTTTCGCCAATCACGTGATCGCTCCGTGCGACACTACGTAAAACAAGTTAGTGTTATATTAGTTTTAATCGGGTTTAATACCAGTTTGCGAAGTTGATCAATTTGATCGGTTCTAACGATTTTTGCACGCTGTGTAAAATCCTCTTAGTGTCTAATATATTTTTTCTTCTTTTGAAAAATAGATTCTATTGTTTCCATGAAATGTCGCTTGATTTAAATTATGAACTGTTGGTTTATTTAAGTTATCAATTATTTGTTGGCTTTCACCCCAATTTATTTTAGGAAGCACAAAGTATCTCTAGATGTTTGTACAAGTTGATTTACTAGTGGGGGGTAAAGGAGGAATATAATCCAAATCGGTCAAAATTAGATTTCGGGATTGAGGCAGTCGAAGCTTAGAAGATGAAAATGAGCTCTCGAGGTAAACAGATGCATAGATCACTTAAGTTGCCCCCCACTCACTCAAATTTTAAATGTAGATATATCACCGTTTTGTACCCAAGTATAATAATAATAATTATTATTATTATCATCACCGCGTCTTACTACCCGTTCGGGTTATACGCACTTAGCTAATGTGTAATGGTAGGGTGGTTGTGAGATGAAATGGAGGACCTACAGTTTAACGTGGAATCCGAACCACGGTGGAGGCCTGGCATTCCTCACATTCACAAGATGTCTTGTCAGAGGTGAAGGAAGGGTTTGGTAATCAGATAAATCGGTGCCGGGACCGAGGATTGAACCCCGGACCCCCAACACAGAAGTCTGACACCTTACCCCTAGACCGCTAGGTCACCCTTTTAAACGTATTGTTTTGCAAGAAAAAAAATATTTAGTATTAAACAAGTTGGGGAGCCCAAAAGTGTATCTCTCAACCTATACAATAATTTTTGTTTTCCCTATGCCAATATGAATATTTTAGTTTACACTATTATGCATCGTTTTTAACTCAAGTGCAAGGGGGGGGGGGATTTGGGTGTTTAAACCCCCCGTGAAATTTTATGAACAAAATATATATGGCTTTATTTATGGTTCAAACAATATCAAAATTAGGGTACAAATACAAATTAGGGGGCTGTGTTACCATAAAAAGCACTTCAGAGAGTTTCTAGAGGTGAAAAATATTTAGAAATATTCCTAGCCTTCGGCATTTTGGGGGTTATTTTACCATGAAAAAAAAAGTACTTCACAGAACTTCAAAAAGAGTTTAATATTTAGAAATTTTCCAAGCCTTCAGCTTCTACGGGGTTATCTTACCATGAAAAAAATCCACTTCGGAGAGCGTCTAGAAATGTTTACCATTTAGAAATTTTTTTATAGCTTCCAGCAATTGGGGGATGTGCCCACCAGCGGCCCCCCTCCCCCCTGAAAATATTGGCTGGCTACGGCCGTGCTCAAGTGTGGTGTCTAGCACCTCAATCGTTAATTGAGAACAAATTATTAATATGATAAACATTTTGGGCCATAATTAAGCGTAGTATCATTTATTTTTTCTTTCCATCAATACAAATATATTTTGTACAATCTAGCAATCAAATATGGCGTTTTGAATTCTCTTATAGTTAATACTAATAGAAAAAAATAAACATAATTTTATAATGCCAGTGATATCGTTGAACTTTAAAAGTAGAAATATGTATCTGTATTTTTAAAAGTTTGGTTTTGAACTGTTTTTCGCGCCAATATATTCAAATTATTTGAGATTTATGGGGGAATGGCTAGGTCTACTAGTTACTGTGAAGTTTCCTCCAGAGCTGGGTCACAGTTGTGTCCGATAAGCATCGGTCCCTCCCCTTTGTTCTGTGAAGGTGACGAGCCAAACATGGCGGAAACGACTTGTGACGGGTCACAGATCGCATGACATGAGGGACTACCACGTTACTAGCTTACTACCCGTTCCGGACAAAGTACTCATGAGGCTGGTGAGGAAGTTTGATTGGAAGGGGAGTGAGAAATACACACGGCCAGGATTCGAAATCCCGACTTCCGCGTCAATGGCAATACCATACAAGGCGAGACCAACGCCTCAGATCATGCTTCCACCGTGGAGCTTAATATGGTAGTAGAAATATCAATTGCTTTAATTAATCCAATCCAAAAATCTTCGATTCGATTTTTTTTAATCAGTGAATAACGACTTTATATAATGAGGAAAATCACCCGCATTAACGTTATACAAATAATCTTAAAGTGCTCGCTGTAAGAGTACGAGCTCCTGAGTTCACATTCCCAGCGAGGGCAACACTACTATGACGTCATGTTCCGAGTATAACATTAGTGCAGTAACGATCGACAAGAGCGGGATAGAATTAATGTAATAACGAGTTCAAACTTGTGTTTACAAGCCCAGTCATTGACACCCCTAGAGATTACGGAGTATAGTAGAACTGACATAATAAATAACTCTGGTCAATGACACTCCTAAAGATTACTGGAGTATAGTAGAACTGTAATAATAAATAGCTCTGGTCAATGGCACTCCTAGAGATTACAGAGTATAGTAGAACTGACATAATAAATAACTCTGGTCAATGACACCCCTAGAGATTACAGAGTATAGTAGAACTGACATAATAAATAGCTCTGGTCAATGACACCCCTAGAGATTACAGAGTATAGTAGAACTGACATAATAAATAGCTCTGGTCAATGACACTCCTAGAGATTACAGAGTATAGTAGAACTGACATAATAAATAACTCTGGTCAATGACACTCCTAGAAATCAAAGAATATAGTAGAACTGACATAATAAATAACTCTGGTCAATGACACTCCTAGAAATCAAAGAATATAGTAGAACTGACATAATAAATAACTCTGTAATCTCTAGGGGTGTCATTGTCCAGAGTATAGTAGAACTGACATAATAAATAACTCTGGTCAATTACACCCCTAGAGATTACAGAGTATAGTAGAACTGACATAATAAACAACTCAGTAATCTCTTTGGGTGTCATTGACCAGAGTATAGTAGAACTGACATAATAAATAACTCTGGTCAATGACACTCCTAGAAATTACAGAGTATAGTAGAACTGACATAATAAATAACTCTGTAATCTCTAGGGGTGTCATTGACCAGAGTATAGTAGAACTGACATAATAAATAACTCTGGTCAATGACACTCCTAGAAATTACAGAGTATAGTAGAACTGACATAATAAATAACTCTGTAATCTCTAGGGGTGTCATTGACCAGAGTATAGTAGAACTGACATAATAAATAACTCTGGTCAATGACACTCCTAGAAATTACAGAGTATAGTAGAACTGACATAATAAATAACTCTGTAATCTCTAGGGGTGTCATTGACCAGAGTATAGTAGAACTGACATAATAAATAACTCTGGTCAATGACACTCCTAGAAATTACAGAGTATAGTAGAACTGACATAATAAATAACTCTGTAATCTCTAGGGGTGTCATTGACCAGAGTATAGTAGAACTGACATAATAAATAACTCTGGTCAATGACACTCCTAGAAATTACAGAGTATAGTAGAACTGACATAATAAATAACTCTGTAATCTCTAGGGGTGTCATTGACCAGAGTATAGTAGAACTGACATAATAAATAACTCTGGTCAATGACACTCCTAGAAATTACAGAGTATAGTAGAACTGACATAATAAATAACTCTGTAATCTCTAGGGGTGTCATTGACCAGAGTATAGTAGAACTGGCATAATAAATAACTCTGGTCAATGACACTCCTAGAAATCAAAGAATATAGTAGAACTGACATAATAAATAACTCTGGTCAATGACACCCCTAGAGATTACAGAGTATAGTAGAACTGACATAATAAATAACTCTGTTCAATGACACCCCTATAGATTACAGAGTATAGTAGAACTGACATAATAAATAACTCTGTTCAATGACACCCCTATAGATTACAGAGTATAGTAGAACTGACATAATAAATAGCTCTGGTCAATGACACCCCTAGAGATTACGGAGTATAGTAGAACTGACATAATAAATAACTTTGATCAACGACACCCCTAGAGATTACAGAGTGTAGTAGAACTGACATAATAACTAGCTCGGTGTCAATATGTGTATATTCTGGACACACAAACAATAAATAATCCATGTTTAACAGCAAGTCTACATACTACCGGTTAAGGAACAGGCATGAGAAGGGCAGTTTAAAATAAGTACACCCACATTACCATGGAAAGAGGGTGTGGAAACCATTAAAACGTTATTGTTGACTGTACTTATCTGCAATCCTTACTATTCCCCAAGAGACAGGAGTTCAATCCCAGTCGAATGGCCTGGAAGAGTTGATTGCTTATAATATTTTATCCATCATATGAATGCTGGCGCATCCCCCCCAAAACATACCTACTCTTTATCCAACATCCCTTCACAATTACGGAAGATAACAGTATTCTGTCAGGGAATAACAAGCTGTCATTACGGAAAATAACAGTATCCTGCCAGGGAATAACAAGATGTCATTATGGAATATAACAGTATCCTGCCAGGGAATAACAAGCTGACATTATGGAAGATAACAGTATCCTGCCAGGGAATAGCAAGCTGTCATTATGGAAGATAACAGTATCCTGCCGGGGAATAACAAGCTGCCATTATGGAAGATAACAGTATCCTGCCAGGGAATAAC
>CABFVX010001850.1:63475-77581 GCA_902151425.1 Timema shepardi | reverse complement strand
AGGGGCCCGTTTCCCCCCCCCCCCACCCCCATTTGTGTCTTCAGTCCCTCAAAGGGGGGCAGGCTCCCACTCCGTGTCAAACTCAAGGTTTGAAAATATATAAATATATATTTTTAATTATATTTGTTATCTTAAACCCGATATTTTCTCAAATCTAGAATAGTTTTAAGGCTACGGCTACCATAATAGATTTAATTGTAATACTAATATGGGATTTGGGCTTTGTTGAAAAATTGGTAGTATTCTCTGAAGCTTACAATTAATAATTCTAGAACAAAATATATTGTTGGAAACTCTCCACGATATTGTCATTCTCAATCACCTTGGTGTTTATTTTTAAATTGAAAATCGAAGCCTAAAACTTTGACAAATGTGTGAATTATTATTATTATTATTATTATTATTATTATTATTATTATTATTATTAGCACCGTATCTTACTACCCGTTCGGGTTGTACGCACTTACGCTAATGTGTGATTGTGAGATGAAATGGAGGACCTACAGTTTAACGTGGGATCCGAACCACGGTGGAGGACTGGCATTCCCCACATTCACAAGACGTCTTGTCGGAGGTGAAGGAAGGGTTTGGTAATCAGATACATCTGTGTCGGGACCGAGGATTGAACCCCGGCCGCCAGCATATAAGTCTGACACCTTACCCCTAGACCACCAGGTCACCAAAATTGTGAAACATTGTTTCTAGCACTAGACTACAATTAATACTGTACAAAATGTCCAACAAGGTTTTGTTTTATTATAAAGTACATTTATTTTGACTATAAAAAATAAAAATTCTCAAAATAGTTGTAAATGACCTCATCCCCAGTTGAGAGAGAATCTGTTGTTCCAAAGACAAGAAATGTTATTGAAAGCTGGACACTACCCCTACCCCCTTCCCTGAGACGTATCAGCGGTCTGTCAACAGAACTGAGTGATAAGACTCTTCCCGTCTCTAAACGAGTGTGTGGAAATAAGCACGCAATCATGTTCATGCTTACTGCGGGGCCTGGACGAGCTGTTCGCTGTAAGTGTGTCCACCCCCCCACTCGCGACCCCCACACAGTTCTTGAAAATTAAATTCCTCTATAAGCTATTTGTAGTTTGTTTTAAATCTTATATTCTAGAATATAATAAAGGAATAGATAAATGTACAGACACGAATGATTATTTTCGGGGGAGGGGGGAGAGTTCCACTACTATTGTTAATATTGCTGATAGTACTATTATTTAGGCTATAATAATACTAACGGTTATATTATTGTTTCTGTGATAATCCTTGAGTTCACACTGACATTGTTTCTTTACCTTCTTTATCTTAAGGAGCTTTACATCCCCACAAATCTAGCTTTGAGTTTTTAACAATCGATTAGTGTTTATTCAGTCGATATCACATGTCTAATGTGTGCTTATTTTTATAGGATATAAGTTGGTGACGACTAAGTACCTTTAAATGTCGTGCTTGATGGCAATTAGATTGCGTTAAGTTTTTTTGAATGCTTTTTCTCGTTATTATTGTAATTTTCTTTAAGCCTGTTTAAATTGCACCTAAGGAAAGTATTCACATGCCTTCAAAGCAAAAACAATGGTCGTCGCAAATGTATCCGTATATATATATATATATATATATATATATATATCAATATACGTGAACCTTACATCGAGGGGAAAAGGGCGAAGGTGGAGATAAGGTTTACCTGTGCTGGAGAGGTCAGGATTCAAATTCCGGTTCAGTGGATTGATATTTTTTTAAATATATTATTATTATCACCGCGTCTTACTACCCGTTCGGGTTATACGCACTTACGCTAATGTGTAGTGGTAGGGTGATTGTGAGATGAATCGAACCACGGTGGAGGCCTGGCATTCCTCACATTCACAAGATGACTTGTCAGAGGTGAAGGAAGGGTTTGGTAATCAGATAAATCTGTGCAGGGACCGAGGATTGAACCCCGGGCCCCCAGCACAGAAGTCTGACACCTTACCCCCCCAAGACCGCCAGGTCACCTTTTTTTTTAATATGGTTTCCCTTGACGGCAGGGCGGGTATATTTTCTCTTCCTCATCCTTAACACATTATTGTAATTAATGTAACCCAAACAGTTGATGAGTTTTGATGATAAAGAAAAAAAAAACCGTTGGGTAGTATGGCGTGGGTAACATCGCTCCACGTGAAGCTTGACGTGGCATGTTTTCACGCCCCACGAAGTGCAAGCCTTTGTTTGTACCTCACAGGGGGGTGATAACTATCTTGATAATAATAATAATTATTATTAATATTAACATTTCTCGCCACTGGAAAAGTTATATTTTTTTCTCTTCAAATCACGAAGCGTGGAAACTTAAGTGATAAAATATTTTACGGGCCATAAACTTTATCGGAACATTATTTATTTATTTGTTTTCTTATAACGCTGTCATGTCAACAGGCAATTTTTGACATGTAAAAATATATATTTGATATTATTATTATTATTATTATTATTATTATTATTAGGTGTTTTGTATTTCGACAGAGACATCGCATTGTCCACCTTGTCTTATCAGCGGCTTCCTCTTTATATCCTGAATCTTCGTCTTCTTTGCTTGCTTGAGGTCATCCATCATTTACATTCGTCTTCCTGGTCCCCTTTTCTCGTCCACTTTAGCTTTATTACGAATTAACATTTAGAACACTTTTTAGAAAAAAACACTTTTTTTTTACAACCAAACTTCTATGCTGGCGGCCGGGGCTCAATCCTCGGTCCCGGCACAGATTTATCTGATTACCAAACCCTTCCTTCACCTCTGACAAGACATCTTGTGAATGTGGGGAATGCCAGGCCTCCACCGTGGTTCGGATTCCACGTTAAACTGTAGGTCCTTCATTTCATCTCACAATCACCCTACCATTACACATTAGCGTAAGTGCGTATAACCCGAACGGGTAGTAAGACGCGGTGCTAATAGTAATAATAATAATAATAATAATAATTTTACAACCAACCTTGACAACTATGTACTATATTATTATTATTGTTATCTTGTAGATACTGATAATATCTATCAAAAGCGACAGCTGCATATAGCATCATTTGGCGTATGAATATATGAAAATAGTTCCAGTGACTGTTAAAACACCTCATTTCGTACCAGAACTGTGTTTCACTATGTTCTGACACCGATTGCCACGTAGGATGGCCTGTGACCTTGGTTTGTTGACATACATCCACTCTCAACTTGTCTGGGATGTACAGTATTGCAGAATGTAGTATCAGCTGGCTGTTTACAGTCCGGCCCGGTTAGTATCAGACACGAGCTAACCGGGTTAGTACAGTAACACGCACAGCGACTGTATCTTCCGAGTATTTTTTTTTTTTGTTCAAAAGGTCCAAGAGACGAACACACACACTTCTGGTTGACGGGAACTGGGTAAGTCTTGGAATCGTCGACACGTATAGTCCAATTTGCATTGTAAGGGACTTTTTTTATAATTAAAAATTAAGAGTCCCCGTCTCTTCGTGGTGACGTCAGCAGTGAATTTTTTTATTTTTTTAAAATCGTTTCGTAAGATCACCTCGTGAGTGTTTCAGCTATTATTTAATTTTAACTGTGAAAACTGCTCTTTGCTGGAACACTGCCCAGTCCAAGGGAGAGGGCTAAGTATAGATTGTGATGACGTCACCTCGCGCATGCGCACTCGACGCTCTTTCCGAGAGATGTGTTTGTTTTCATACCTTACCTACTGTCTTGTTATTGTTTAATATGCACTTTATAAACAAATGGCTTATATCAGTGTACAACTTACAGACTAATTTTAACCTTGTGTATAACACTTGTAATGTATAACGACGCGCCCATTCCTAGAGCCTTGATGTTTTAAGAGTGCTTAGCAGGATTAACTCGTAAATAAAAAATAAATATCTCCCCTCGGCATCACCTGGGATTGGAACCAGTGCCCTAGACATGGGGTCGACCACCCTAATGCTCGTCTGACACATACATATACTTTCGGTGACCTGGCGGTCTAGGGGTAAGGTGTCAAGACTTCTATGCTGGCGGACGGGGTTCAATCCTCGGTCCCGGCACAGATTTATCTGATTACCAAACCCTTCCTTCACCTCTGACAAGATATCTTGTGAATGTGGGGAATGCCAGGCCTCCACCGTGGTTCGGATTCCACGTTAAACTATAGGTCCTCCATTTCATCTCGCAATCACCCTACCATTACACATTAGTATAAGTGCGTATAACCCATATATGGAGGGGGGATCCACCCCACCCTCTCCCACTTCCTCTCAGGAGACACATCATTGTAATAAAGGATTATAAAAGTTAAAACATATGTAGTAGAACTGCAGTCATAAATCATAAGAAAATACAAACACATTTCTTGTGGTCAACATTGAGAACATTCTACTATATTATTATTGTTATTTTGTATGTAGCAATATCGATATTAAAAGTGACAACTGCAAATCTCCTAGGCCCTAGGATTTCCATTCCAAGTGCTACGATAGAACGTGGATCAGTTTCCTTTGTTTCCATTGCAAGTGCTACGATAGAACGTGGATCAGTTTCCTTTGTTTCCATTCCAAGTGCTACGATAGAACGTGGATCAGTTTCCTTTGTTTCCATTCCAATTACTACGATAGAACGTGGATCAGTTTCTCTTTGTTTCCATTCCAAGTGCTACGATAGAACGTGGATCAGGTTCCTTTGTTTCCATTCCAAGTGCTACGATAGAACGTGGATCAGTTTCCTCTGTTCCATTCCAATTACTACGATAGAACGTGGGTCAGTTTCCTTTGTTTCCATTCCAAGTGCTACGATAGAACGTGGATCAGTTTCCCTGGTTTTCGGAGCGTGAAGCCTGTTTACTCGCATCGACTGCCCGGGAAATGTTATTTGTTCTGGTTGGTAGCATTGTGTTTTCACGAGGGATATGTCATCTCTCGGATCTACGGTCAGTTGTAAACCTACAAGTAATATGTTATACAGGGTGATTCACCCGGGACTGAACACTTAAGCGGAATAATAGATGAGCATGAGGCGGTGGGTACTTCCAGTATCTTTTACGAGACGTTCCTATTTTATCATGGGCCAAGATATGTTTTATATTATTCAAATGTGACTTTACAACCTTGAATTAATTTTAAAAAAAATAGGTGTCCACTCCCGAGCGATTCAGCCGGGCCCGGAGCGCGGACATGATCTGACGGTAACTCAAGCCAGGTGTACTGTCGCTTCCCCCTCCCCCTAGATTTGTAGGCTGTGTGTAAAAAAAAAACAAGTGCCGATATTTGAACCCTAACCTCTCATTCACTAGAAAGCAATAGACAAGATAAGGATAATGTCTCTGTGGCCCTGGATTTAAAACTCGGATTGTCCTCGCCCGTCACTCTTTGTTTTTGTGCGCAGNATACCAATGACTATTGGACCCCCCTAAAAATTTAGCTTTCTACTTCTTTGGCAGGAGGGCACAAATTCTGCCCTCCCTTACCTTATCGAGGGTCGAGGTCACCTTGTACCCTCTCTCTCTCACCCTCATTGGTACTGGTTTTTACGGAGGAAATGATTTGATGATCACCTCGCTTCAAAATATTGTAAACAACATGTAGTGATAAAATATAAATCAGGGGACAATCCAGGGACATACCACTTTTATCTTCTTCTTTATCTGAGCACTTAATGATTACGGTCCAATGACCTCGATATCATATTCAATTAACGATATCCTACATTTGGCAGATCACCAATAAATTAAATTATTATTATCACCGCGTCTTACTACTCGTTCGGGTTATACGCACTTACGCTAATGTGTAATGGTAGGGTGATTGAGAGATGAAATGGAGGACCTACAGTTTAACGTGGGATCCGAACCACGGTGGAGGCCTGGCATTCCCCCACATTCACAAGATGTCTTGTCAGAGGTGAAGGAAGGGTTTGGTAATCAGATAAATCTGTGCCGGGACCGAGGATTGAACCCCGGCCGCCAGCATAAAAGTCTGACACCTTACTCCTAGACCACCAGGTCACCTTAATAAATTAAAGAAATAAACCTTATGAAGGTGTATAAGCTAAAACTTAGATGTTATTATTTAAAGAATTCAGAAAAATATGGTTTAGAAAATAAGTTTTTAATAAATATGAATAATAAATAAAAAATATATACATTGCTTAAAAACCCTTGAAAAGTTATACATGACCTTTGAATACCAATTGTAACAAAACAACATTCAAAAACACTTAATTGACTCGATAATTTGCCATATAAAAGAGTCAAATAGTCAAAATAACATTGATAACATAACAAGAATTACAATACAAAATGTGAGTTGACACAAGAATGGAAGTATAAAACTTATTTAAAAATTAGGTTAACATTCCAGTCAAATTAAGTTTGAAGATAATGGTATATATAAGTTGAAAAGGTTAAGTTTAATGAAAAAGTTGAAGTTGAATTGAAAGCTAAATCTTATCTGAAATTGACATTTCTTTAATACTTTGATAATCCAGATCAGGTGGTAAATTCTGGAAGATTTTTAATCCGACATATTTCGGTACGTCATTTTTCGTACCATATTCAATGGTAACTGTAAAACTGAAATTAAATAATCCAGTAAGAAAAATAATAAGTTTCAATTGAGAAATACATCAGAATATTATAAAAAAATTATACGGGAAAACCTTTAAACAAACAAACAAACTTAGGTCGCTGTGTGAAACACGATGTGTTTACATGACTGGAAGATGTGAACTGGCAAGGTATGGTATGTATCATTTCTATACTGACGTGAAAATAATACACGTGTGCACGAGCAAGGCCATAGTGAGGCAATAATTTCGTGGGGGGGGGGGGGGCACACTCCCCAATTGCCGGGGGCGAGAAAAATATTAAAAATGATAAACNGGGGGGGGGGGGCACACTCTCCAATTGCCGGAGGCTAGAAAAATATTCAAAATGATAAACAGTCTTGAAGCTAACTGAAGTGTTTTTTATGGCAACGTAACCCCCAAAATGGCGAACGGTAGGAGAAATTCTAAATATTAAACACCACTATTAACTCTCTGAAGTGCTTTTTATGGTAACACAGCTCCCTAATTGGTATTTGTATCTTAATTTTGATATTGTTTGAACCATAAATAAAGCCATATATATTTTGTTTATAGAATTTCGGAGGGGGGGGGGGTTGGACCCCCCCAAACCCCGTCTGAATACGGCCTTGTGCCTGAGACTAAAGAGTAGACAATTAAAATATTAGTGTGGACACTAATCCTATACTGTATACCTTGTTTGTCTTGGTGGGTTGTGGGGGTAAGAAAAACATATCTTTGAGGGGTTTCGACTATCAATAATAATATTTAGCAGCGCGTCTTACTACCCGTTCGGGTTATACGCTTGCTTCGACTATCAAGCCATCTATGAACCCTCTGACCCTAGAAGCTATTTAGGGTTTGATAAAAGGGCATATTTCTGCTTCATTTTCGACACATGGTTATGTCGTCACGTAGATATTCTAAAGATATGGAAATACCAGTGGCGGCTCGTAGCTACAATTAGTGGGGGTGCTGCTCCGGAAAATGATTAGCCTTTGTTTTAAAATTGTGTAAAAGGAAAAAAACATGTATAAAAAGAAAATGTAGTCAGGAACTTGATAAAAACCTTAAAAACATTTTTTTATTTACTTTAACTTAAATTGTTACAGTTCAAGCGTGATCTATTCATTTAAAAATGAAATCCATTCTTCTTGTTTTAATTTGCGCAAAAGGTTCAATAATTTTCTCCTTGATCTCTGAATGACAAATGAGGAAATTTTTCTCCATTGAAAGTACTGCAAGCGCATTTAGTATTTCCAAATCCATAGTGCTTCTTAAATAGTTTTTATTCTTTTCAATGTTGAAAAGCAGCGCTCTGTCTCTGACGTAGTCATTGAAATTGTCAAGAGGATTTTTATCAGTTTCATAATTTCACTAAAAATATCATGTAGATTATTTTCCATTATAAATTTCAGCAGCTCAATTAATTTGCAATATTCATGAATATCAGTCCTACAATAGAATACTTTTAGTTCAGTTTCAAGCTTTTCTTTGTCAATCGTGGGATAAGCTTCAGTGGTCAGTACTATCTCCATTGTGGGATGTTCATTCTTAAATCTAGTGAAGCAATTCTTGTTGAACAATTTAGCAGCTACTAAATGTTTAGTGGAAGAATATCTGTCCATTATATCAACACATACATAGTAACATACTTCCTTAGTTACAGTCACAGAACTTATTTCTTGGGGATGCAAGGCCATGGTCAAAGTTTTCTGTTAAATAAAAGAACCGAAAAAAAATAATTATCAAATATAATAGCTGGAAGCAGAATAATAATCTAATTCTACACGCGTCTACACTTTATCACATTCAAGAATATGGTACTTTATTTTAAAGCACAACACACACTGAGTAAAAAAAAAAGTTTCTTCCACCATCACTCCAGAGCCGGCACTGCGAGAGCAACAGTGCTCTCTCTACCTGGCAGTCCCGCCTCCCTCCCCAGCCCCTCCTATGTGCGCATGCGCACAACAGTCAAACACCACGTCGTTGGCGCTATGAAACGCAAAGTTCCATACAAAGATTTTTGTATTTTTTTCATAAACTGGGGGATGGCTTCTGAAGTACTGACATTAAGATTAAAGAATATATATTGTACTACAAAAATAAAGAGAAAATTAAAGAAAAAAAGACTCATTATATTAAATGTTATCGATAATATCAAGTGGAAATAGGGGGTGCTGCAGTTCAGCAGTGCCTCTACACGAGCCGCCACTGGGAAACCCAGAAGTTTCCTTGTTGTCGACCAATGAGAGAATGCGTTGTTTTGTCGGGTCTAAGCCGTTGCACTTAGCTGGAGTACATGTCCTATCATGTGTTATTAGAGCACTTATCACGTGCCTTTCGTCCAGTTTCTAAGACGGAGATTGTGAAGTCAGCCAAGACGATACCGTAAACATGACTTGAAATGCGAGAGCGGAAAGCAGCTCTGTCAATTCATTTTTTAAAGTCCATCGCATTTCAGTGGATGAACCTCACTTTACCTGAAGTGGTTGTGTATCTGTTCTAGTTTTTTATTGCTAATCTTTAGTTTTAACTGTTTGGTGTTTTAATTATTGGAGCTGGGTTAAATTTACGCTCTAAGCTTATTTTTCCAACTTAAGGTTGTTTGAACAGGGCTAATTTTGAGAAAAGTCCCATAGTTATCGTTTGGGACGTTTAGGGTATGGTTAAACTGAATTTAACCGGTCTATGCCGTTGAAAACCAAAAATCTTGTTTCAGCAAGGGTGTATGCAGGATTTTTTCCAGGGTGTGAGGGGGTCAACTTACTGTCAGCCGGAAATGGCAGTGCTAAGAAAAGGCAGAATATTAACTTTACCTTTGCTTTCATTTCCAGAAATTTAGAGGGGGCAAGCTCCATCCCCAACCCCACCATGGCTACGCCCATGCATGTGATCAGAAAAATGTGTCAAAATCTTCGGTCATTTGAAAACTAGGAAGTTAAATATAAAACTAACATCAAGGAGTACCTTTCATGCTTTTAACGAATATATTTTGAAAAATTACAAAAAAAACACCCCTTTTTCATCTTATTAAAAAAATCTTAACCAAAACAAGTTTTCTTGGATGCAAAATTACAAAGAACATCATATTAAACTAAAAAAAAGTTTCTTGGATCAGCTGAAAACCTTTTCAGCATTTACTCCTCAAATTTATCATTTTTTTTATATTTAGTTTTTCTGTGCACACTCAACAAACATAGCCCATTGAGACGCTCCCCTGTCATCGTTCTTCACTCTCCGCAAAGTACTGAATGACCACTATACGGTACAAGTAGTGTATGGCTGAGCAAGAGAGATGAGTAGAGCCTTTTTTGTGGTAGGTTAAAAGATTTCCTTCCACCTCTTTTACTAGGTCTGCTATGTTCAGCTCTTTTAACTACTCTTTGCTGAGCTTACTCTCCTTCCACAAGTTATACCAGAGTTCAGCTTTGGAATAGAAGTCTCGCAACTTATAAAAACTCGATAACTGATTGGCTTTCATCTTGAAGTCTTAAATGAAAGCAGGGGAAAGTTCTTCTGAGAAAGGTTGAGCCAACGAAGACACTGCAGAGTCGAAGTAAGGAATTACTAAGGATCTTTTCCACTACTCTAAATGGCTGGAGGATTGAAGTGATGTTGCTTTCTTCCAACAGATCTTTACACCGTCAATTCCCCTTTAACTTCCTCATCAATCTTGTAGACATCCTCTACGGGCTCTGTAGCAATTTGCTCTGCATCATTGTAGGGATTTGCTATCACTCCAAAGATCCGTTTGATGTGCTGTGAACATTGGAGCAGATCCAGGCTTTCGGAATGCAGATAATTTTCCACAGGTTCCAATAAGGCAAAACACTTAGCTATCAGAGTGACAGCAACGATGAATTGAGCTTTGGTGGCAGCAGAATGTAGTTGGAATGCCTGTTTCCTCGTGTTGCCATTCATTTCCTTGTAGCGATATTCTTTCATACCCTTCAACGATACTCGCCGAATGTTCATTTAAAACTGCAATATTCTTGTACTTTTGGAACCATCGCGTCTCACAGAGGAGTGAAATGTTGGGGGCATATTTTCTTCTGAGCACTGACTTCCTGAAGAAGCTTATGATGTCCTTGACAGTGAATATGGCGTTGCTCATTTCTGTAACACTGTTCAATCCGTTCAACAAGATTCATTTTGTGTGATCAATGTAAAAACATGGCTTTCTAATACTTTTTTCTTAAAATGGTTTACACGACACCGTCCTGGCCAGCCATAACCGAACACCCGTCATAACCCTGGCCTACAAATTTCTCCAGGTCAAGTCCTTCTTCCAAAAACTTGTCTATCGCTGTTTCAATCGGGATGGCTTTGAGGGCAGGGAACTCCACTCTACAAACTACCCCCAACAATCTATATTCTTGTAGTCAAAGAAGTGCAAGCCGATGGACAACTGCTCCTTTCTTGATATATATATATCAGCTGTCTCATCGCCCAGAACGCTGAGGGCGTACGCCTTCTACGCATCTTCTACCATGACAACCCCACATAGATCAAAATTATATTATGGATTTGAGGGGAGATATATATCACATACTTGTAAGTTGTACTTATAAAAGTGACGTTTCAGTTCTTAGTCACCAGCATCAATTCGGAAATGGATCCATTCTTGAAATACACCTCCATGTTGCTCTTTTCCCCTCGGAGGCAAGTCACGAGTACCACAAAACATAACTCTGGCTATTAACAACAGCAATATCTTCTTGTGTTATTTTAATAGTTTCTAGTGACCAGATACTGCCTGAACATTGACAGGCACTGACTGCAGCTTTGTACCAAAGGCTGGAAGCACGATTCTTGCAAGATTAGTGTAAATACTTATATTATTGAATCCAGACTTAACTTCCCCGCGTAAATTGTATTTCTACTTTTAGTTAAGTATTTGTATTTATTTACTTGATTTAGCGGTTGGTGGGGGGTGGGGGGGGCTACGCCCATGGGCCTGAGCAGGATTGTCATAGCGGGAAAATGACATGAAAGGCATAAGGGACGGTGGTTGAGGGGGGGTTGGAGTGGCTGGAATTACATGATGATTGTCTCTCAAGGCGCGTGTTTTATTATTATTATTAGCACCACGTATTACTACATGTTTAAGTTATGCGCATAAGTACTAATTACGCTATTAAATTAGGGTTGAATTTAGAGTAAGTGTATTGTAGTTGAAGAAAATACTGATGTTTTTAAAGTAAAATTGATTTAATGCAGCTGGTACACTAAAACTTATTTAAAATGTCCTGTTTTAATTTGTGCAAATTTGGCCAATCTTTCCACAGTTTCACAGCGTCTGTTATTTCCTCGGTGTGCTCAGAAAGTACACGTACAGCCTCATGTGTTGAGCTGCCATTTTGTGTCGCACGATCGCTTTAATGGAATTGGTTGTTGTTCCTTAAGAACATCCCACCTATGAGTGGAGCTTTTGAAGGATGTGTACACCTTTCCCCACAATAGCAAAGAAAGTCACAGACTTTGTTCCAACACCCAACTGCATGCACACCAGCCAGATTTTGCGAGTGGTTGTTACACGGCACAAAAACTGCTTTGGGACTCGTATCCAAAATACGTTTCTGTACACCCCAAATGTGCCCAGCCATAGTTTCGGCATTGTCGTATCCTTGGTCGTAGCAGTTCTCCAGCTTAAAGTCCTCTACTTGCAACTTGCCACAAGTTTGTTTTGTAATGACATCAGCTGATTTCCCATGTAACTTAATAAAGTCAATGAAAGAGACTACCACGCTGTGCACATATCAAATCACAGTGTGATAAATATCCGGAGTACTAGCAAACATGATGACAAAATACTTGGTCTTTGCGATATTCTGGAAGATGGCTTTTCTAATGTGATCACTGAGCAGGCTGATTAACTCATTCTGTCTCTGCGAAGAAAGATATGACACAACGTAGCCACCTGTCTGCTGGGCTTTGTGAAGATCCTGATGCCAACCGGGTCATATTTGGCAAGTACTTGAAAGTTTCTGAAAAATGTCCACAGTTACCATCTGTGCTTAAATCTTCTAAGTGGCTACGTAGGGTAAAGTTCGCCTGGATATATATACAGCACACAACCAAGTATTCTGGCTAATATTGCCTTCCACTTCTCAAATGACCTCAATTGTGCAAGCTGGGCAGCAGCATCAATAGTCATTTGTTTCTGTAGCCGCATTTCAAATTCTTTCCACATTGTAAATTCACTGGTGAGGTGATATGAACATCGGTCATGCTCTAGTAAGCTGAAGCTTAACGTTCTCCATACATTAAATCCATTTGGATTTCCAAAATAACTTTTCCCTTTGGCCCTTTGAAAAAACATGCAAGGAAAGCAATATGCAGCACAGTTTACAGGAGAAAACACCAACTAGATCTTTAATATTGTCCAAATTTTTGTAGAACCAATCCTTGGAAAATGACCTCTCATCAATGTATTTAGGAAACAATGCATCCTTATTCTGCAGATCCACTGTCTCTCTCTTGACAAGTTCAGTTTCAAAGTGTTATCCACAGTCTCAGACCTATAGCCAATAGCACTGAACACTTTTAAGTCAATACTTTCTGCCAGAATATTTGGCTGAGCAGAAGTAGATGCGTCCTCATGCAAAGCTGTCTCTGCTCCTGTAGTGCTGCTGGTGTATTTGCAGCAGTGTTCACAAGAAACCTGTCAGGGCTTACAGATAGCTCATCTTGTTGATCATGCTCTATCCTCCTGCCTTGTGTACCGGATCCTTTTTTATTGGGAATCATGGCTTATATGGCGTGTGTAGACGCCTAGTCTTCTGCAAACAATTGAAAAGGAAATCACTTGTATGCCTTGCTCCATTTTCCCTTCCTACCACTCAGCCCCTTCCAACTATGTAGAATATTTGAACATAGGGAGATGTTCTGTGTGCGGTGGGGGGCGTGTTATTTTTGATTTATTATTACTATGTGCTTTCTTCTTTTTCTTTCTTTTTTAAAAAAAAAAATGCTCCCAGGGCAACCGCCACTGCATCCAGCCACGGTGCAATAAGTTTCTTCAAAAGCATGCAGATAACCACTAACGGCAGCTTTACGAGCTCAAGGCCACCCAAGAAACAGTTGTAGACAAGGAGGGGGAGGAGGAGGAGGCTATATTGTTATTATTAGCTCTGACCATTGCAGCCATTGTGGGATTGCGTCAGATAAATTTTCAAAATCTGGGGGTAATATGGGAACTCCTCAGCTTGCCACTAGTTACATGGGGTTCCAGGATGAGTAGAAAAGTAAATGAAGCACCCTTAAAAAGTGGCATTAATGCCGATGTTTCCCCTCAAAATTACACATGTTTTAGTTTATATAATAATCACATGAATATTTATTTGGCTTAATAAATCTCCTCGAGTACTACTAGTATATTCTGAAAATTGAAAAATGACACCTGGACACGGGAATCGAACCCGGGACCTTCGGCTTAGTACGCCACTGCTCTTACCACTGAGCTATCCAGGATTCGTCCCGTGCCCATGGTCATTCTTCACTCATAGTTTAAGGCAGAGTCT
>CABFVX010001850.1:18153-47725 GCA_902151425.1 Timema shepardi | reverse complement strand
TCATCCTGTTTCCCTAGGCTACATACAGTCCTCATCCTGTTTCCCTAGGCTACATACAGTCTTCATCCTGTTTCCCTAGGCTACATACAGTCCTCATCCTGTTTCCCTAGGCTACATACAGTCCTCATCCTGTTCCCCTAGATTATATAAACATTCCATCCTTGTTTTGAAGGCGCTCATTGGCCGGTGCTTGGAACTAATACAAGATCATTTTGGGGAAATTACTTGTGACGACATCGTCATGACTCAAACACCGGAAAAACGAGTAGTTAAAACCGTTCTCGGGGGTCGTTCATTCTCCCGGTATACAGCATAACAAGACAGTCAGGTCGAATATGGATTGGCTAACCGAGGCTCGACAATATCTACAGCCCTTAAGGTGCGGCAGAAGGGCACGAAAGTATCTTTACAGTTTTTATAGAGATGAAATTTGTTGGCCAAAATAAAATTAAATATTTCTCCAGTAGCAACATAGAGCTTAGTTTTCTGGAACAATATTTGACTGATTTGGCCAAAAGAAATGTTCTCTAAAAACTGCAGAAATAGTCCGTGTGACACACTGTTTCCTCCTTGAATGCGTCAACTTGCTCCACAAAACCCTGTCAGTTTGTCCGGTTTAGTTTCTCGTCTCGCCACTGGCACTGGACTCTTTCTTGGCCCTGACATTGTGCGTCGACCTTGCTGCGACATCAACATACGTTGTCAATAATAGTGAGAGACTGCTCGTTACATCAACAATATCTAGAAACCGTTACATCAATACTCGCCAACAATATCTAGATACCGTTACATCAATACTCGCCAACAATAGCTAGAGACCGCTACATCAATACTCACCAACAATAGCAAGAAGACCGTTACATCAATACTCGCCAACAATAGCTAAATACCGTTACATAAATACTCGCCAACAATAGCAAGAAGACCGTTACATCAATACTCACCAACAATAGTTAGAGACCGTTACATCAATACTCGCCAACAATAGCTAGAGACCGTTACATAAATACTCACCAACAATAGTTAGAGACCGTTACATCAATACTCGCCAACAATAGCTAGAGACCGTTACATAAATACTCGCCAACAATAGTTAGAGACTGTTACATAAATACTCGCCAACAATAGTTAGAGACCTCTACATCAACACATATAGTCAACAATAGCGAGAGAGACCGCTACACAACACTGCACAGCTACCACAAACTATTCACCCCTCCATATAAAAATGTCTGCCAGCAGTGACCCGCGACGCTGTACCTGTCAACATAAGGATAGTCCCAGCTCGTTTTCATAATGTAAGATTGTAGTTTGACTGTTCACTGCCAAGGCCAGCGGATATTGGAGTCACAACAACTACAAACGCAATTTAATTTTTTTAGAATTCTAAATTACTTCAAAAGGGACGTAATGTTAAAACCTTAATCCTTACCATCTCCTGTCAGGGACTACCCGTGAGACACTACAGTGTCCCCTCCATGACAAGTGACCGCTATCCTAGCTTGTACACGCTGTACTATATTTACTGTCCCCTTCACTACCTGTGACCGCCATCCTAGCTTGTACACGCTATACTATATTCACTGTCTCCTCTACGACAAGTGACCGCTATCCTAGCTTGTACACGCTATACTATATTTACTGTCTCCTCCATGACAAGTGACCGCCATCCTAGCTTGTACACGCTATACTATATTTACTGTCCCCTAAACTACCTGTGACCGCCATCCTAGCTTGTACACGATATACTATATCCACCCTCCCCTTCACGACCTGTGACCGCCATCCTAGCTTGTACACGCTATACTATATCCACCCTCCCCTTCACGACCTGTGACCGCCATCCTAGCTTGTACACGCTGTACTATATCCACCCTCCCCTTCAATACCTGTGACAGCCATCCTAGCTTGTACACGCTATACTATATCCACCCTCCCCTCCACGGCATGTGACAGCCATCCTAGCTTGTACACGATATACTATATCCACCCTCCCCTTCACGACCTGTGTTAATCTTGATCGAAGCACGCAAGTAAAGTCCCTGGCTTGCAAACCGCCCCCCTCCTCACAGCTCACGCCAACTCGCGATTACACAACCAGTCCGGCAACCATTCAATTGGAAGATTTTCACGGGTTAAAATTAACATTCAGATGTAAGAGAGTATTCATAGAACTTCTCTGTTTAGTGTACACTCGTGACGAGGACAGCTGGGGGAGAGAGAAAGAGAAACAAACTCGTCTTAGACCGTTCTGGCACTACAACTTTACAACTAGAATAAAAAATGTAGATTTTACTGTACACTTCGTTTACCGAGTCTTAGTTATAAGTTGCACCGTGGTGGAAGTTTGGAACCGGGCGAGGTGTGCTGGCCCTATCTTACAAACTATACCATAGTGGAACAAGGCAAGGTGTGCTGGCCCTACCTTTACAAACTATACCATAGTGGAACAAGGCGATGTTTGCTGGCCCTATCTTACAAACTATACCATAGTGGAACAAGGCAAGGTGTGCCTACTTCTTGTCAAGGTAAACAGAGTATTGTTTTGATCAGTGCGTTCAACACTAGAGCAGACTATTCTCGACTCTATATAATAGGTAGAGTATCGAAGATGATTGAGAAGAAATGCACCCACATTAGCATGGGTACTGGATGGAAATGACCGCAATGATAGAAGCACATGTGTAAGCCACTCCCAATGTATGTGGCCGAGACTCGAACCTTGACCATCTCCAGTCTGTTGCGAGTGAGGCCACAATGTTAGATGGTTATTTAATTGACTAAAGAATGTCAAGTGGTACCCTCGCCTCTATTTCTGCAGCGAGGACTCCACTGCTTGCTGGTGACAAGCACGCTTGTCATGAAATAGATGTTCATTTAATATTAATTCCAATCAAAAAGTCACACCCTAAATATATATCATATTATTGAATAGTTTCAGAACATAAAACTAAATGCATCCACACGAGTTAGGAAATCTTCTCACACACTTGGGTGATCATTTTTTTAAATTGTTGACAACCAAGATCTTTTGTTCAGTCCCCCACTCTTATTGCTAATACTTGTGAAACAAAATAGCTTCGAGAACATTCTCTCTCTAGGGTGACCTGGCGGTCTAGGGGTAAGGTGTCAAAGACTTCTGTGCTGGCGGCCGTGGTTCAATCCTCGGTCCCGGAATAGATTTATCTGATTACCAAACCCTTCCTTAACCTCTGACAAGACATCTTGTGAATGTGGGGAATGCCAGGCCTTCACCGTGGTTCGTAACTGTAGGTCCTCCATTTCATCTCACAATCACTCTACCATTACACATTAGCGTAAGTGCGTATAACCAGAACGGGTAGTAAGACGTGGTGATAATAATAATATTAATAATTAATAAAAACAAACCTCTGCAAATTAACTGTCTTCACAAATAAGACCCTTATAACCATTCACGCCGAATCCTAACAAGAGACTCCACGACGAGAGAGTGAATAATACCCCCGCGAAAAAAACCTCCCCTACAACTTGAATTCGATATAGAAGGGATTCCAACCCAGGACTCCACCAAAGAAAAAAGCTCAACTTTACAAATCGCTAGCCAAGTATTTAAACGAACCAGTTTACACATCACGCACGCTCTGCTGTGCTATGCCACGCCACGCCACGCCACGCCACGCTACGCGGACCGTGCGATAGCTATACACCTAACTCGCGCTACGTTTTGTGCTGCGCAGATGTACAACGGACAGTTGAGGTCTGCTCAGTGTAGGAATTGACTTCTGAAAGGCCTTTTTCCCTACCATAAATCTACTATATAGTAGGATATTGGTAGGGGGAAAAACCTTTCAGAGAGTAATTCCTACCGTGAATGAAGTATACCCACCTCTTCCCAACTAATCACACCTAATCAGTGTGACTTTGAAACGTGTGCGTGGGTTTCTTTAGTTATTTAGTGTTGTGTTGTTGGATTATCGTTCCAGAAAATGGTTGAATTTACCGAAAGTTAACCTCTTAACGGCATAATCGTGTACCCACAATAGGCTTGCCAACCCTCCCGGATTGGACGGGAGTCTTCCGGAACCATGACTACTCTCCCATCTCCCGGGAATCCCTATCTGAGAGTTAGAGATCCCCCGGATTTCACAAGAGATGGCAGAAACCTTTTTGGAACTTTGCCTTTCGCATTTGGATAAGTGGTACGATTTTGAAGGTTCAAGTTTCAAAGAGATCCTGTTTTGTCTTTAAAGAACACTATTGGATGGGATAATCTTCAGAAACCTACTGAAGCCCTTCACCTCGAAGTTGAGGACCACGAGCAATGTAACAATGAGCTCAGAGTATTCTCACTGCCATGGAATGAGTGGCCATTATTATTATTATTATTAGCACCGCGTCTTACTACCCGTCCGGTTTGTACACACTTACGCTAATGTGTAATGGTAGGGTGATTGTGAGATGAAATGGATGGACCTACAGTTTAACGTGGAATCCGAACCACGGTGGAGGCCTGGCATTCCCCACATTCACAAGATGTCTTGTCAGAGGTGAAGTGCTTTCTCTAGACAACTTGTAGGGAAGCATTGTGGCAGCGAGTTAAAAACAATTGTTACATTCGTGTTATCAATCCCAGTTTCAAATGCTATCAGTGACGGGTGTATTATGGGCCAAAGAAAGCAGGAAGCTCAACCATGAGCTTTTGAAAGCTGAACTCCAAGTGTTCCATCGCTACAGTAAGTAGCCCCATGACTTCTTTGGTGCTGACTGACAGCTCACAGATGACTTTTGACCGTCAACATTTAGGTATATACCTAAATTTTGACTGCCAGAAGTGACAGCTGCTAAACACATGTGTTTGCAGATCATATGGTTCGGCGTAGGGATACATAATTTTGTCTAGTAACTTTTCAAAGCTGTCAGTCAGCACCAAAGAAGCCATGGGGCTACTGTACCATCTATCATGTTCTGAATTCCACGAGTATATTTTGTCAGAGAAGAAAAAACTTTTGGCAGCTGCTCGTAGGGTTCATAAATATAAATATAAATAGTAAAGTTTGATATAAAAATCAAGCCGCCTCTTCACCCCCCACTCCTCCCGTGCGGTAAGTGTTGGTGGACAGTCGACCTTGGACTGGTCTTTGTTTGAAAAGTGAGAGCTGGATGTTGTTGCACATCCACGGGTGTTTTATCTCACACTCTCGCGCATGCGCACACGGGACAAGTGTGAAGATTAGCCCGGACCTTGGCATACAACAGAGGGAGGGGGAGGGGGGGGAAGAATTATTGAGTATTATCACTCGCCTTCTAGATAGATGGTTTTCCATGCTGGCCTCTCAGGCGACACTCAAATGTCAAGGAAATGGCCCACAATTCGTCTAGAGGGAGTACAAAAAAACAACTACTGAAACAAACCATCCAACCCCCACCCCCTGCGGACAGTAAACCTACTGTTAAAAGGGTATAACGTGCACTTTCTAAACAAGGATGTTATGTCTTACAAATCTATAAAATAATGGACAACCCATATCTGTGAGCAGTACGTACTTAACGTCAAGCTAATATTAGTCTGGTGTTTTGTTGACAAGGAAGTCTGGGTTCGGCTCCCACTCGGGTGTACCGAGGTGTTTTTGCTCCACCCCCCTCTTCATACCTACCCCATTGGCGCGGTTAAATATGTGTTGACTGAATGGGTAGTAAGACACGGTGGGGGAGGGATTACTTTATTGTGACTAATTCTAAGTATCCCAGGAGAAATCACAATAAACTAACTCTCCTGCTCCCTGTGTCTTACCACCCATCCGGGCTATACAATATATTCCACTATGGAGCAGCTTATAATCAGCCAAGGAGCGACTGCTACGTTCACTGCCGTAACTAGACTTTCACGAGCCCTGTGCGTCTTTTTTGGCTGCTTAATATTTCTTTGGGGGAAGATTTAAAAAAAAAGTATTTAATAAGCACTTTATGAACGACTGATTATATCAGCAGACAGCTTATAAACTAACTTAAATGAAGAATAGACACAACATTGAGCTTATAAACCAACTTAAATGAAGAATAGACACATCATCGAGCTTATAGACCAACTTAAATGAAGAATAGACACCACATCGAGCCCACCGCTCGATCGTTAATTCATCATCGAGCTTATAAACCAACTTAAATTGAAGAATAGACACAACATCGAGCCCACCGCCCGATCGTTGGTTCATCATTGAGCTTATAAACCAACTTAAATGAAGAATAGACACATCATCGAGCTTATAAACCAACTTAAATGAAGAATAGACACATCATCGAGCTAATAAACCAACTTAAATGAAGAATAGACACAACATCGAGCCCACCGCCCGAACGTTAATTCATCATTGTGAAAGGAGAAACCTACAAATGATACATTTTTTGGTCATGCCAGGAATCGAAACCAGGACCCTTATCAAATAAATATAACAAAACCAATAAGATAATAATTGCTTCTGTACACAAGAAATATAAGCGCTCATTCACATGCACTTATAAATTAAAGTAATTACTTTAATTGCACTTTACTGGCTTTCGTTTCAGCATTTCATTAATTACCGCAGGCGCCGGCAAACCTTTTTGATATTGCAAGCCTTATGGGTTTAAAAAAAAAATATCGAGTAAAAATCTTCCACTTTATATTTCTCATAAAGTAATTTGTTTTTAAAAAGACACTTGTTTGTTTGCTAAATCGTTAGTACAGAATAAAGCAATTAAAAACTTATATACTCCTTATCACACATCTACTGATGATGTACACGGAATCACTAACATTCTGCCTATGCTCTGTTATTTATTTCAATTTACACCTCCAGACTGGGTCTACTCTCCTACATGACAGACACACTCTTTAGTACACAATTTATTCTTTACACACTAATCAACAAGCTTGAAATATTTTTATCACTCCATTTTTACTATCTGTATGTATATTGTAATTCTTTCTTTCTATATCACTGAACCTGCTTGTAACTTATGTAATGAGCTAATGTCTCATTTTAAAGACAAATAAAACAATCATATCTGACTCAGCAATAACCTTTTATAACCTTGTGTGAAAACCGGACACATGGTCATATAACTAGAGCTGGCATTGCTCGTTCTAATACAGTACTCAATTTGTGGTAAGGGCGCACATTATATCAATACAACCCTTAATGTTTTAAAAACCTATGGGCGAAAGAAGCTAAAGGGAGAACTTAAATCTTGGATAAGGGTAGCCTCAAGAATATCAAGGGGAGTTGCACTTTTAATTTTTAGTACTAGTGTACAGGCCTCAAACTTAAAGTCTTGAATTTCCCATGTGAGCTTGTACATATTTAAATATTTGCTATACTTATTATCGAGAGGTAAAACCAATTTTTGTAAATCGGCAACACTCTTTGATTCTAAGGAGCCATAGATCAAGTAAAACTTGTCAAAAGACAGTTCTCAATTTCTCATAACATCAATTTATTTGAGACATTAGAGTTTCAAAAACGCTATAAATTTGTATTTTAAATAATGTCATGCTACTGTCCCTTATCTGAGCCTGTTACACCGGTTTAGTTGCACCGCTGTTACCTTGCAGGGTAACGGGGTGTACAAGAGTCAGGATGTTGAGTCTTAGAGGTAAACGTCGACATGCAGTCGTGTTAGACTATTGTGCTCTTGTTTCAGGATAGACAACATGTTCACCAGTCTGGCCAACTATCTTCGTGGAGGAGAATCATCCCGTGACGTGGCAGGGACAGTGACGACGGATGTCAGGTTCACAGCAGTGGAGGCCGGCGATGATTGGCTGTTGGTTGACAGGGCAACAGGTAACTTGACAGAGAGAATCAGTGTCCAGTATGGGAAAGTAGGAAGGGGTGAAACCTGCACATATTTATTTAGGAAAACATAGGAAAACCTCAGAAGCTATTTAAATGGTGTTTTTATGGTTCGATAAAAAGTGGTCAAAGGGGCAGTTTTTGAGCAACACGAAATGTTTATGTCAAGAATAAGATAGTATGTTTACTTTGCTGAAGTTACTTTTATGCAGATATGTTTACTTTTATTTTTATACATTACTTAGTAATATCGGAAGAGGTGAGGAGATGTAACTTAATAATGTGTGAGCTAAAAACAAAATGAAAATACAATTAAAACAATACACAAAGTTTATTTATTATATATTTTCTTGTTTAGAATATAACACTCAAATAATAATAAAACAAACCATTCACATTTATAATTTCGTTTTATAGATCACTCCCTAATAACATGAAAATAGTAGGTGACCTGGCGGTCTAGGGGGTAAGGTGTCAGACTTCTATGCTGGCGGCCGGGGTTCAATCCTCGGTCCGGCACAGATTTATCTGATCACCAAACCCTTCCTTCACTTCTGACAAGACATCTTGTGAATGTGGGGAATGCCAGCCAGGCCTTCACCGTGGTTCGGATCCCACGTTAAACTGTAGGTCCTCCATTTCATCTCACAATCATCCTACCATGACACATTAGCGTAAGTGCGTATAACCCGAACGGGTAGTAAGACGTGGTGCTAATAATAAACATGAAAATATATTTGAAAAATGTTGTGTCAGACTAGGGTTAAATTGCTGCCATGATCTTCCCAGTTCCTTAAGACCAGAGCATTAGTTAAGTTAGAACACTCAGTAAATATGTTTAGTTATTATTACTAACAAATTAGGGTAAAGGTGCACAGAACACTCTAAGGACTCAGCTGCTCACTATCCGGGATGTCCCGCTTGGAGCAGAAATACCATCAAATTGTGGTTTTCTGTCTTTTTTTACTCAACAACCATAAAGTTGAGACTAGTGAGATGTTTGCCTGGAAAGATAACAGGAAACCACATTGAGAGACGAGCCAACTGTTGCGCTCACAAGTGTAACCCATGTAAACTGCTGCAGACTCTAGGAGCAGCAGTTTGTGCGACACCGACCTAGAAGATGAGACTGACTGCGACTGTCGCTCCCTGGAGGTGGTGATAAGCGCGATACCTGCCCCTTCGCCGGCCACCAGGACCTCCTCTGCGTCCTCGCTCCCTTGTCTGTCCCTGGAGGAGTCCTGGTTCGTCACCCCGCCCCCTTGCTTTACCTCTGAGGGCCCCGTGCACATGGAGACCTCACCTTTTGAGAATCTGCTCATCGAGCACCCCAGCATGTCCGTGTACCAGCACTCGTCGTCCCCGGTAACGTATGTACCCCTTCGAGAGAGCCAGTCTGCGCCCTCGTCTCCTGCCGCGCCGCTCGAGGAGGAGGAGGACGAGGTCCCCCCGCAGGACTCTACCCCGGCCCCCGCCCCCAGCGGGAGGAGACAAGCTGTCTACTCGCTGCACCAACAGCAGGAGCGGCAGTGTATCCAGATCAGGTCTGCGCAGAAGGTATGCAGCGTAACTTTTACACTACCTAGTTTAATTCCTGGTTCAGATAGTACAGCAACTACCGGTAATATAGTTTTGTTGTTTGGTTGATAGTTACTTACATTCTACCAAACCCTTCCTTCACCTCTGACAAGACATCTTGTGAATGTGGGGAATGCCAGGCCTCCACCGTGGTTCGGATTCCACGTTAAACTGTAGGTCCTCCATTTCATCTCACAATAACCCTACCATTACACATTAGCGTAAGTGCGTACAACCCGAACGGGTAGTAAGACGCGGCGCTAATAATAATAATATAGGAAGAACATAAAGTGTTGTGTGTGTTTTTTTTAGATTTATCAACGTCGGTCATGCCAGTCCTTGAAACGCAACCATCTGGATCGTTCCAACAAGGCTCGTGAAATAAACTCAAGGAACAAACTGAAACGTCGCTCCGACCACATGTTAAACCACTCTGGGGCCAACAACAACCGCAAGTGCTAGCTTCAATGACTGCGATATTGTGATCTCAGGCCGACCACCAGGATGTACACACTACAGTAAGAACCTTTCTGTCGACACCACTGTATGCTGGGGCATATCTGGCGTAACTGCTGCTCGAGTTAGAACCAAACTGATCAGATTGTATAGCTGTACCTTTAAAGGAAATACATTGAGTAGGTATTTCTAAGTTATCATAGAAGAAAACAAAGGTGTGCCCCAGTGACAAATAGTTATTATTTTATTTATTACTAAACCATGCTCGTATAAAGAGTGTCATAAATTAACTACTTAAGCCTGTTTTTAATTTAATTAATTTCCATCATTTCTCACATTTTTACTCGGGGAACTATGTAAACTGTTTAATTTGAACATGTTGTTCAGAAAGGTTGAACTTGAGGGAAATCTGAACACAGAATATACAATAGGTCGAGATTCCTCCACTTTCCCAAAGTTAGGGCCGGCAACACGTTCACGTTAATACGGATAATGTTTTTTTTAAAGTTAATCAATCGTTTCTCACTCGTCATATACTGTGTAACACTTGTCAAACACACTTCCAACACTTCCCTAAATTATGTTTTTAAACTTCCAGACATGACAAATTATTCACTTTTGAATTAAAATATTTATTTGAGAGTTCATACTTTTGTCTTTTTACTCATTTTTAATTTAATTATATTAAGAAAGGAAATTTGACCTATCCTGTCTGATTGGGTTTAGTTTAAAATTGTTCATCCTTTCAAATTGTATTAATAAAAATAACTATTTTCAGGAGTACCATTATTATCAAGTGTTTGAGGTTAACTCCAAGTACATAATCATTAGAATCATCTGTTCCCAGCCCGTGGCCCGGTCAGTTTATTGAAATGCCTCCATATTCTTATATTCTTCCTCCTTTAATTGCTTCCATTCTTCTCCTCTCACTTGCACACTTTCTGTTATCTGCTCCTCCCATCTCTTTCTTTGGTATCCTCTCTGTTTCCATCCTCATTACCTGCCCCCGCCATAGTCCAAGTACAGTTGATACAATTTGTAAGGTTCTTATAATAATGTTCTGTAGTTTAGTCAGTACATCCATTCATGAAGGCCAGTTTTTTTTTCAAGTATTCTTGTTTTGTTTTTCAAAGACTAGTTTTTTTTATCTACATGCTGGTAGATAAGGGCACTATTAATACCAAGATACTTTCAATTGTTTTCACAAGGGTGCAGTCAAAATAAACTTACTTCAATTGAGTACATCGGGTAAATTGCTTGATAATATGTTTTAAAACTAAACAAGAAACATTATGAGCTGATAATTAAATGTAATATATTGTATTCACTTTATAAAATGAAAAAAAAAAAAAAGTTTGCTGCTTTGTTATGAATTAATTCCTTGCTATTATATTGCCATAATAATTAATGTCAGTAATTTACAATTTGTACCATTTTCTTTAAAAATAATACAACAGTGTATCCTGCAATAATGATCTGTAAGTGCAATATTCACTAATAAAATTATGTGTTTATGTTTTAATCATTGAATGTAACATTTCATCGAGTCTGCACTCTTGGACAATTCATGGAGGCTCAAAAGGTAATCTGTAAATATTTTGTTTAACTTTGAAAAGAAAGAGTTTGAATACGTTTGTGTGGATAATATTTTGCTCATTAAATCTATTGTTTTTTTTTGTAAATAACAAAACACCTTGTAATATAAATTATTTAAATATTTAATAAAACACTATTGTTGTATATGTATAATTATTTTATATATTATGTGATTCACACATTGGTTTAATATAATGCACTTATGCAATTTTTTTTTTACAAAACAATAAATTATAAATGTGATAGTAGAGCTATATTTTTTTAAATCAACGATATTGTAAGTTAGGTATCATTTCTTACCGATTATAATAAATGTATTAATTATATAAAAAAAATATAATACCAAATATATCATTTTAATATGTTTTACTATGCATGTAATATATATGATAAACAATAGTTCTAATGAACTATTTAAAAAATAAAATCACGTAGAAGATTTAATAAATTTTTCTACTTACCAATATATTTTAACACAATAAAATGGCTACTCACTTAAGAGTGAGGTTTGAAATATTCTCGCTGGATATGTCAATGTATAAAATACAACAAAATATCTATAATGATGCAATATGTTACAAGCTATTCATGTGGCAATACAAAATATATCAAAAAGGTTTATCTAAAGTAGTGATGGAATGTAATACCTCCAATAAATATTTGAATTGTGTAAAAAAAATATATGGATTTTGTCTTTTAAGTGTTTTAACTTTTAATCGAGACGAAACATCATAGACTTGACTTGCAGAATTTTGTAAAGAGTTAATGTTCAATAAAGTGATGGTGTTGTTTTCACTGCCCAAATCACCAATAAAAAAAAACCTCTATTAGTGATAATCAGAGACTATTTGCTATATTGCGTCATACAGCTGTGATTATCAAGTAGTGTACAAGGTAACATTTCTAAAACAAATTAAATTTGATAAAAATAAAAAAATAAAATCATTCACTTTTGGTCAAGTAGAGAACACCAGTTTAACAGCAATATATAATATTAGAAACTCTATCGTAATATTTTAATAACTATCACTCCTTATATTTTTTAAATATTTATCTCATTCTTTTTTCTTTACAAACATATTTTCTGTGTTAAAAAAGAGCTACAGTAGCGCCATGGCTTCTTTGGTGCTGACTGACATCTCACAGCTGATTTCTGACAGTCATCATTTAGGTATATACCTAAATTTTGATTGTCAGAAGTGACAGCTGCTAAACACATGTTTTTGCAGATCATATGGTTCGGCGTAGGGATACATAATTTGGTCTTGTAACTTTTAAAAGCCGTCAAAAGTCAGCTGTGAGCTGTAAGTCGGCACCAAAGAAGCCATGAGGCTACTGTAGGCACACATTTGCTTAAGTTAGTTTGCTGTGATGTCAATACAGCCCACAGAGGTTGCAAGGAAATATAATAAATGTTCCAACTTGGCCCAGTCTTTGAAAAGTCGCGCGCAATCCTGTGATCACACATTATTCGAGAGTTGTTCAAATACTCTTTTAATTTAATACCTGTACAAAGAATGTAGGTGCGATTGTTGAGGTAATCTGGGAATAAATGATTAAATGGACGGGCTACTTTTCAAAGATGGGGGATGAATTTACAATGTAATATTGTGTGGATGTTGGTAGCAATTTATATTAATTGTGCGGCATATGGTCATTGTTTTAAACACTTGAAAAGTTGTTACAAGTTGTGTTGAGCAAAGAAAAGTTGGTGCATTTTATAATTTTGTAACCAAATTGGAAATAATTATATTACCCACAATAATCTTATTTTATATGTATTTGAGGAACAAAATTTTAACTTAAGAAATTATTTTAATAAAATTGTTTTAGGACAGTCGTCATGTTTTCAGGTTCTGTATGTATATTTGTTTGAATGAATACAATATAGTATTTTAATATATTACACTAAAATGCGGCCAAGAACGTACAAATCCGTCCACATGAAATACTATCAATGATAGTCGATCTAGTAAATATCATTAATAAAGAGTAAGTCATCTTGCTAAATGAACACTTGCGTAAAGGACTGATAGCAGCTATACTATGCTCAACATAATCTGTAGTGTATGCACTTAGTAATATTATAGTCTCAAGTGTTTGGTATGTGTGTATTATGCATGTTGAAAACATTATTTACATTGAAACTGAAGCTCCTAGTCCAGGCTTCAAACCTGGACTGTGCAAAAGATATGGAGAAAGCTGTTTACTGAAACATAAAATACAGCTATCAAGTAAATTATATCGCTATTATAGAATAGTTGTAAGAATGTAAATTAGTATGCTTATTGACCACACATATTGTATGGTTGATGTCTAAAACCTTCTCTTTTTTTTTTGTCTAAATTTAATGTTTCAGTACGCAATTTTCTTTCTTCATACTCGATGTGTCAAAATAAATTCCATCTGTAGCAGATGATGCCTATTTAAAACTTAATGAAAATTTAGTATGTTATACTGTTTCAATTTATGAAATACTGCAATTAAAATAATCAATGAAAAATTGAATATTTTGAAAAAAAAAATCAAATAAAAAGGTTGAAACAAAAAATTTCTTTTTCTTTTTGAAAATTCCTTATATATTTATTACTGAAACTCCTGAATAGGTATATGGAACCGAGAATTACTCCTGCAGGTATGTAAAAATACAGACTTGAAATTTTTGTTGGTTTTGGTAAGTCTTTACTTGAACCAGCGGTTTCCAACCCAAGTGTCGCGGAATGTTTCTGGTGGGGTCGTAATGCTGGTTAAGGTTATAGTTTCATATTTATTTTTTTAAATAATTTTAATGATAATAGGATGGTGTAAAATTCAAATGAAATGTAAACAATTAAAATTGTAAAAACTTTTTAACTTAATGTTTAGGTTCCTTTTGGTTTCTCAACTGACATTTGCTTGCTGACTTAGTTAAATGTATCATTCTCGTGTTAGGCCAGAGGCACTGTAAAACAGAGCTTTCAAAATACCCACTGGGTTCATTGAATCTCTTTTGAGACAATACTTAACATTACTTCCTAAATTAAACATTTTTGTTAAACACAATGAAACACATCTCACTACCATTACAAGCAATTGTAGTGATATACATACATAACTTGTCACTAAGAGTAATTTGAATGTCAAGTCTGGCACACTATCAGTGAGACCACAATAAGGTTGACTGGAACTCAGCTAATGGTTTCTCTCTTGAGACTTGTCGAGTGATTGCTAGATCATTTCACCTCACTCGTAGAATTTTAGAAGTACAAGTAATCAGCCTTGGTGGCGCAACATCAAAGAACGATTACAGCTAACATTATTAAAAATTAAGATGATAAAACCCAAAACAATTTTTTTTTAGAATGTAGACAAAAGTTAAAATTCATTCAACCACAAAACCTTTTTCAATTTTTGCATTTCATGTTCTAATACTTTTGCCTTTTCCTTTGCTTTCTGCAAAACTGTTCTTCTTTTCACTTCTAATTTTCTTATTTCTTCAGATGATGTTTTTATTTTTTTTGACTTAAGTCTACTTGAATATTTTTCTTCTTTCCAAGAACTTCTTCCCTTATTCCTAAGGCATTCCTCACAGCATGAATCATCTTTTTTGAAATTGTCATATTTAGAAGTCTCCCGGCTGCAGTGACAGCACCATAAGTTACAAGTTGAGCAATAAGGCTGTCCTAATGTAGGTTTTCAACCAGACATTCTTTATTCACAAAAAAAACTTTGCTCAACGATTGTATTGCTATGGAGGAGACAAATATATTTTTAGTGAAATATTGTAGTTTCTGGGATGCTTTAATCTAGAAAAAATATTCATGAAGAACTTATCAAGCTGGTCAAAGTGAATTGTTTAAGGCGGTCAATAACTTTTTGCTTTGATACCCAGTCCAAGTAGTCTCTTTTTACAACATCAGCTTGCACGCTAGACAGTTGTTTCTGGTCTAGTAGGACTTCTAATGCAGTAGTTATCCTATAGGTCCTAACAGATGGATTGAGCATGACTGCGGGAGAGAGACAACAAGCACCCTTGACAATTTTGTAGGAGGGAGGACACTTATGTAAAAGTTTGTTCCAGAAATCAACTAGGGATTTGTGACACTCTATGAACTGAAATATCTTGATGTCTTTAATTCTTTTCAAAGCCGCTGATGCTGCGAACCCAATATCTACAGCAGGGAGTGATTTCATGTTGGATTGTTTCTTTAAATCATTGGCTAACAATTTCTTGGAGTATTTGCACAATTCATTGCATCACATTTAACAATTCTGTTCATCAAGTGCTCAAGTAGTTTACTTTGATCTGCAAACATAAATGGCAATACAGGTTGATTGCTCCAACTCAAGTGAAACTGACAGCAAGAATCCCAGTTTTGATGTCAGACGTTCATCCTTCATAAAATTGCTTAATGTTTGAAAGCCAACAGATTTTGGAGAATGCCTGCTAGAATAAAAATACTGTTTTAAATACGGCAGCATTGACATTGCTCTCTCTAACACCTTTGAGTTTTCTACCCATCTAATAGAACCTACTGCAAGGTCATCTAATTGTGTGACAAACAAGAGAGACCAGAGGGGGTAATCAAAATAGAGCTATCAGTTGTCTAAATAATATCAGGGTTCCCAAAATGCTTAATCTAACATTTCACTCAATGTAACAAGGCTAAATATTTTTCCAACCCCCAAAATAAGATCCAAGTATATCTCCAGTATTTATAGACACCTGTCTTAAAACCCTCCTTGTTTATCCTCAATGATTGACCTCTCTGATGGAACTCATGGTGTTGGATATGTTTGCAACCTTTGCACGGTTACATTAATCCAACATGATTACAAAGCAATAAATTTATTCAAAACAAGCATTCATACATGCATATATACACACAAAGTAATATATGTATACACAATTATAATTAAATTCCACAACGTGAATCTTTACTAGAATAAGAAAGTTTGGAATTTCTATTCAGTTTTATCTGCGCTGTACCGGTACTAAAGTTAAGATAATACGAGGATCTTAGATAAATTAAAGTTTTTTTTTTCAGTGTTGCGTGCACGGTTTGTTGACTTCAGAAGGGCAGTAAATAGCTCTTAAAGTTAATACATAATTTCGTTGATGTTCGGGAATTAAATGGGAGCAAGGTTTGTTTGTTGGTTGAATAGTCTTAAGACATCATGCTATGGTGTATCAAGTGGTTTACCAATCTCCTTCCGTGCACATGTGGGTACACTTCCTTAAATTCAACTTTCTTCATCCCTAGAATGTTAACTACATAATACGCATAAAATCTTACAAGTAAAAATACACGATGGTAAGAAAACCAAAGCAGTTGGGTGTTGAGAAAATGTAGTGGAACACATTAATATTACACACATATTTTTATTTCAAGCTTTAACTGCCACAAACAGCTTCCAGCTTCGCCGTGATGTAAACAAGACCGGCGGAAGAAAAATATATGTACTTTATTGCGTATTCCAGCGTATTTTTGAGAAATGAAACTACACAAAAATAAACTGGACTTCAATCTAGTTATACTTAGCTTAGGCTCTATAATTATAACACTAGGTATTTAAAAGAGTATTGTATTTATATAAGGTGGTAGATAACACCGGTACAACAGTCTAAATTATGTGCAAGTACTGCAACACAGAGAAAATAAGTTTTTCCATATTCCCAGATTACAATATTTACAGTAACAAAAATAATTTATTAAACCATTGTAATTTCCTAAACATAGGTAGCTTATACATTAACTTAAATTTTGCTCAAGATTATTTACTAGACCTAATTTTATGTTTAGCCATTTAGAACAAAATATAATTATTCCCCAAATCAATTAAACATGCTTTCACACAAATGCTACTTGAAATTTTTTTTTTTAAATTTTAAAGTAAATTTTTGTCTCGATTGTAAACTTATGTAAATTTTCTTAGCCCAAATTCGAGAATTTTGTGTGTAGTCAAATGTTTAGCAAACAAATAATTAGTTGGTAACACCACAGAAATTGGTTTTTGAATTACAAATTCTACTTACATTCTGCAAATATAAGAAATTTTTAAAATTATTTATTTTTATTAAATGATCATCAACATTTAAAAAGTGTTTACCGGCTTAGAAAACATTTAGGGCCCATTTGCATTTTTTTTTTAAATTTGAACCTAAGCCCTCTAATTTTTATTGAATCTGACAAAATTATTTCTGTCCAAAAGAATATATCAAAATCGATTAATTTAATTTCTGCACAGCTTGGCAGATAAATTTCTCAATAAAGTCAGGTAGGTAGTGTGGCAACAATTTTATTGATTTATACTAAAAAACATTATTTTAAAATAAATCTAATCTGAAAAGAGCCTAGGCCTAACTTACTGGTAATTTTATGCCTTTAGATGGTTAAAAAAACAGGAACACTTTTGATAGCCTAACAAAATTTGTTGCATCACATGATATGACAGTAAAGTAGACATATGTAGTAATTTACGAAAGCTGCACTTTGTACCAGAATAAACACAGTTCATTATTTTAAAGTGAATAAAGAATATGCCTAAGCTTGGTTAAATAGGCTTACAAAATTAGAGTTTGAATGCATTGAAGTTGTTCAGAAGCCTATAAATTTGTTTTGTGACATATATTTAATTATTATTGGCAAACATCAGTGTTCTGTAACAAAATTGAAATTTAAAAAATGTCAAACCGCTAATGTCTAGTTTGATTTGAATGTTAAGTGTTAAAGATATATTTTCAATAATTGTTTGTCCAAGAGATCCCAAAAATTAATTAAACTTGCACTTTGAGAAATCCATTTCTGGATGTTGTTCCATGAACTTTTTAATAACTTCCTGTTTCTTTTCCTCGTCAGACGTAGGAAGTCCCAATTCTCGCTGTCGCTGATCGTACATCATCTTCTCGACAAGACCTCGAGTCTCTCCGTCAAGATCAGACAGTTTTGAAGGCTCTGGATTGATCTTGCGAGTGCTTATCTCAGGATCCGTCACAACTAACCGGCTCCACCATTCCATTTTGTTTATCTTTTCCAAATTGATGAGAATTGTTTTACCGTCTTCTAGCACCCATGTGCTCTCTTCCAGCTTGATTTCGTTACAAAGGTCCCCATCCACAATGGGGGGGAAACCCTTTAGTCCACACTTCAAGTGACGTTTGTGGATATCAACAACCAAGTCCCTGGGCCTCAAATTGAAGTTTGCTTTGATTGGGATTCGAACCTCTACCTCTTCGAGTGTTTGAGTCCATCGATAATTGGGAAGGTCACAACCGTTTCCTGAATTTGGTTTTAGTTTTCCCTTTTCTTTAGGATCCTCTTCTTCATCCGATCCAGCAGCTGTTTTCTCCTCCTTGACAGGAGCAGGTTCAGGAACTCCGTTACTTTTATCTTCTTTAGGCGGGTCAACCTTTTTCTCGTCTAATTCTTTTTGTAATGACAGAGCTTCTTCATCTGTTAGTTCTGTGATCGTTGCTTCATCTTGTGCTTTTTCCTCCTCTTCTTTCTTTTTCTGCGTTCTCTCTTTCTTCTTACGCTCAATGGCTTCCTTTTCTTCTTTCTTTTTGTTTATAATGTCTAGGGCTTGGTCCTCATACTTGTGAAACTTGGCCATAACAAGCTTTTGCGCCGCTCCTTCCCCACCGCCTGTATAAAAGTCAGTTTTACGTGCAAGAAAATTGAATATTGTATCTAATAGTTCTTGGACACCTCCTTCATGCTGCTGTGCCATTGCCAGCAACATTGCATCAAATTGTTCAGGATCGTTTACAGGCATTTCAAAAATTATTAGAACTGCTGTCTAAATACTGCACAACACCAAACCAATTAATTTGTTGGTTTCGTAAAAATCAGCAGATTCTAATCGTATGTACGAGCAAACATAAATACTTATACTTCTTATATTGAAGATTAGCTAGCAAATTTTCAACGTGCTTTCAATATTTAATAACACAATACATTCAACACTTTCTTAAACATTACAAAAGCATCGCATCACGGACCATGGCTATAATAAATCACAAACAAATTTGCTGTGCATGACAATGTAGCCAACACTTTGAGAATTGAATACTTAAGAACAGTGCTCTCGAAAGTTCAGGTTTATTATAGTCCAAATTAAGATGTATTGTAAGACAAGAACTAAAATATACCTGTAATATAAATTATATTAATAATCAAGGAAATGTGATGGTAGCGCCTTGCGACTATGTGAGAAACTACAATCTCTATCCAGGAACAAGTTGAGCGGCAGAGGTGTAACACCAAGGACTTGTTATATGGTGTTGTGTAATGTGATGTCTTATGTCTGCAACATGTATTAACAGAATAGATTTCTCCTTGTAGCGTTATACTTAGTTAGACTGGTGTATAATTTCATTTTCTCGCTGTAGTATCATAGGAAATAATTTAAATACAATACCAAAATAAATTAAGAATAAAAATCTAAACTTAATTAGGTTTATAAGAGAAATTAAAAAATATATTTTTGAAAATAATATAAACTTGATATGCACGAGTCACAGGGCTTTTTTTTGTGTGTGTAGAAATTGTGTGAATTTGAAATATTTTCGCTGTCATCAATTTACAAAATCAGGATGTGTGTTTGCATCAGAGTCTAAGATATACGGGTAACGGATCTGGCTACTCTTTAGTTTCGGTGATCAGACATTGAAGCCAAATGGTGTTATTATCGTTGTGGAATAGCGCGTGCGCGCAATCTAAATTTTGTCGAGAAGTTTGAACCTCCAAACTTAAATTTTACTGTTAGACAGTAATTATTTTATCCCAAATGTGATAACTAGTGAATAAAAAAGAATAGCTCACAACAAATGATAATATACAAATTACAATTAATCATTTGCTCATCAATGTAAGATAATTTAAATTTGAAATACTGTGTTATAAATCACATGCTAATTATTTGTTTGGTAAAATTTGATCATATAAACTCGGCTATAAATTATTATTTGAAAATGTATTAATGAATGAGGGTGGTAAGGCATCAATCAGTTTTACCATCTAGCTAGTAATATCTGACGGGATTTTTGATTTAATCCTGATGAGTAGCATTTAGGGTTATTTGACGATCACAACGCTTTCTCATATAACGGCAAATTGTGCAACTAAAAAGCTTCAAAGTCTGATCAACTTTTACATAGGGTTTTGGGTAAAATGTAAAAGGGGCAGTTTGCATATATATGTACACATGTGGGCCATATTAATGTTTTTTTAAATATAATAATTAATTGATATCATAATGATAGGTAGTTAAAGCCTGCTTCTAATTTATTTTGGATGACTGGATGAAGACACCTAATAAATTTCTGTACACTTTTTTCTGTATCCTAAATTTTTAAAACAAATTGGTTTCGATCCACGCCAATACTAAGATGTTTATTTATGTAGACCTACAAGCCACTTGGATCTTTTTATAAACCAAATAAATAATCAATCAATCAAAAAAATTAATTGGGTACACCTTGTGGGATGATGTAATGTTTTAAATGTGACACCTTAGTTACAAAATAATAAAACTCTTTAAACAAATACCTACCCACATTAAATATTTTAAAATAGCGATTTAAAAACAAAAAAAATAAAAGTAGAATAACTCTTAAAAAAATATTAGAGTAAAAAAAAGGATTTGTCTGTTGGCCCACTGCATATTAATCCAACATGTTTAATCAAGCCACAAGGAAACTTAATTTTGTTTATATCAACAATTTTTATGAAATAAGACCGTTTAAAGTTACCTAAGTTTAACTTTTAATAGCTTTTTAATAAATAATAGATAGATCAATACATTGTTATTGAAAGTGGCAGGGCTGTAGATCAAAAAATTCCCCGATTTTGAATATCATCAAACTGCCTAAACTAAAATGTAAAATAATTGATTTATTATAATTATAGTTTCCTTTCCCAGTCAAAAAATATCTTAAAATGTGGAAAGTTTATTTGAATAAAGAAATAAACTTATATATCTTAAGTTAAAAATGTTATCCTACCATACTACTATAAAAATACTCCAATGAAATAACCTATTTATAGTCGTAGTTAAAAATATTTGTTTATATTTCTACAAATTTTTATTTAGAGAGTTTATTTAATATGCATCGATTCAAAATTCTTTGGGGCGATGGAAAATGCAAGGTTATTGGGATGATACATCTCGGAGCACTTCCAGGTATAGATGATTACCGATATTATTGGACTTGGAACGTTTTTCCTTAATTTTTTTTAGAAAAAAAAGGTTTATTACTACCATAAAAACACAAACAAATGCATTATTAAAACTTGTTAATTTATTGTATTGAACTAAAATAATACTAAACACAAGGCAATCCTTACTAATATTATAAATGCGAATGTGAGTTTGTCTGTTTGATTGTTACACCTTCACGCCTAAACTACTCGACCCGTCATGAAATTTTGCATACGCATTGTCATGGGTACAGAAAAGGACATAAGGTACCTTTCATCCAGAAAAAAAGTACTGTTCCCGAGAGACAGAAAAAAAATTAACTTTTAGACGGTCGCCCGGCATAACAACTTGGCCTATTGATATGAACATGAATTGCAACATGATGCCTGGAGTACAGAAAAAGGGACCTGCGGTATCCCGGAAGAAAATCTGGTATCCCGAATTAAAATCTGTTTGTTAGAGAATGATAACCACTGGGACGAAACTATGGAGGAAGCCGTGCAGTGCCGATCACCAGACAAAATCAGGGAACTTTACGCAACCCTCATATCATCTTGCAGTGTTTCCAATCCTCAAACACTATGGGATAAGTACAAAGAGTACACGGTGGAAGATATTTTGATATTGTTTGAACCATAAATAAAGCCATATATATTTTGTTATAAAATTTCACAGGGGTTTGAACCCCCCCGGCTACGACCTTGCAGTAATAAACATTTATTTAGAGTTTTAATCATTTTTTGGGAGCATTGTCATGGATGTATGTTATTTGTAAATTTTAAAACTGATACCTGGACATGGGAATCAAAACTAGTAAGCTACCTTTGGCTGAGTGAGCCAATGCCCTACCGCTGAGATATCCAGGAATTGTCCCTTCTTCAGAGTCATTCTTCTAGTTTTAAGGCAAAGCTCGGTGGCAGAACACTAAGCCAGAGGTCCCAGGTTTGATTCCTCTGTCTAGTAAATTTTTTCTATCGTTTAAGCTTTGCCGGTTCTGTGCAATTAATGTTTGCATTTTTACAATGATGTATAATGTGAAAGGAATTGTTAACCAACAATGGAAAATGAGAGGTAGATATTTTATTTGGCTCGCTGGTTAGCTAAATATTGTCTAAGAAACCAGTAATCATAATATTGACATGTCAAGTACCATCACCATCATCAATTGGTTACAGCCTGTGGTCGGCAGTTTAGTAAAATGCTTCCATCTTTCTTTATCCTTTCAGCATTCTTCTTCTCTCACTTGCACATTTTATATTTTCCTCTTATCTCTTTCTTGGCCTCTCTTGCGGTCTTTTTTCCCACATACTTTCATAGGGGCCTACTTCATTTCCAGAATTTTCTTTGGCATCCTCTCTTTTTCCATCTTCATTACATGTCCATACCATCTCAGTCTTGATTCCTCTACTATCTCATGTACTCCAACATCCTCATTACATGTCCATACCATCTCAGTCTTGCTTCCTCTACTATCTCATTGTACTCCAACATCCTCATTACATGCCCATACCATCTCAGTCTTGCTTCCTCTACTATCTCATGTACTTCAACATCCTCATTACATTCCCATACCATCTAGTCTTGCTTCCTCTACTATCTCATGTACTCCAACATCCTCACTACATGTCCATACCATCTCAGTCTTGCTTCCTCTACTATCCCATGTACTCCAACATCCTCATTACATGCCCATACCATCTCAGTCTTGCTTCCTCTACTATCTCATGTACTCCAACATCCTCATTACATGTCCATACCATCTCAGTCTTGCTTCCTCTACTATCCCATGTACTCCAACATCCTCATTACATGCCCATACCATCTCAGTCTTGCTTCCTCTACTATCCCATGTACTCTCTGTACCCCCACTCTTCCCTGATAACTTCATTTCCATGGCCTCCACTTTCCTAGTCTCTCTTACATTCATTGTCCATGTTTCTGCTCCATATTTGACGATGGGTACAAAGTATGCCTCGCACAACACAACATATGTTAGTTGTGAAAATAATGCTGTTAGGATTTTTTTTTTATAATGTCACCAAGGTTTGTTGGTTTGCCATTTTTGGTATTTTACTGGCGTTGACTGATATGTGATCAATTTCTGAGGTTGAAGCACCAAGCAGGTGCGGTTATATCACCCCGATAAGATAGTGATGCCAGTAGATGTCTTAAACTTAATTAACCAGACCATGTTGATCATAGAAACAATCTCCCTTTTGAGAAAAAAATACCTATAGTAGGCCTATCACCGGGAATCACACCCACAACCTCTAGATCAGTAACCAGGAACGCTAACCACTAAACCAAGAGACCAGTCTTGTTTGAAAATATTTCTATAGTTACAAACCCTTTTTCTAAAAAATGCTGGTATGATACACTATCAATAATTTTAAAATCTCTCTAGTCTATTATTATTATTTTAGAAAAGTTATGAGCATTATCATTTGTCCAGCTTGTCATTGTTATAAACTAAACTTGCTAAACAGAACCACCATTGTTCACAGGAACACCCTTTTATAAAGGGTCAATCCAGAAAATACTGGACATTGCGTGCAGAGACGCTGAAAAATATGTCACCAGCAACATTGTAAGTTGAAAATAACAAATGTATGCACCGTGGTATAATTAATAATATTTGAAACAACATACATACATACCTAATCCTACTGTTCTCTTACGAGGTAGGCAAGAAACTGTGCATATAGCTCAAAAAACAAATAACATTCAACTGTAGTTAATCCATCCTCACTAACTTTCTCCACACTTCCCTATCCTTGCATACTCCCTTCTTCAACATCCATACACCGAGTCATACATGCTCTTTTATTATTAAAACTATTAATGTTCATCTTTTTACACATTAGTCTACAACAATTAGCCACGTCTTACATGGTCTACCCCTTCCTTTTGATGACACACTCTACCTTCATATATTTACTTCATCACTCGATCCACATTCATCCTCTCAACATGTCCAAACCAACGTAAGACACTTCTCTCACATTGACCCATCGGGTTCCCTTTCAAACTACACTCCTTCAGCCCCCATTCATTATTGAATCTGTTTATACGAGTTTTCCCACACATATTTTTTTAGATATCTCATTTCATTCATCTTGCTCTCGTGTTTCTCCTGACAAATCCACGCTTCACATCCATAAAACAATGTTGGCGTTAACACACTTTCATATACTGCCACTGTTGATTCTTTCAATAATTCTTCATTCTTTGCAATGGTCCACATACATCCAACTACTCTCCAAGATGCACTCACCCGTCTGTCCATTTCACCTTCCATCCTTCCATTTTTACAGGACATTCCACCCAGATACACAACATCTTTCACTGGTTCTAACAATTTTCCATTTATACAGAGTTGACAATCATTTCCTGATTCCATTCTTATCTAAAACTATCACCTTAGTTTTGGAGACATTTTTTTACGAAGATCCATTCTGCATGTCGACACATTCAAACTATTTAATGCATTCTTAAATTCACTTTCATTCTGCACTCTCACATTCACATTGTTCATTTGTTCAACAACCGCTTCCTCACAAGCATCCTTCACACACTTATCCATGAAAACATTAAACAACCACGGAGACATAACACAACCTTGTCGAACTCCCTGTTCAATGTCACACCATTCGCTCAAGGCTCCATCCACCCTAACACATGCTTTACTTACATCATACACCGCCTTAATTGCATTTACTGTTTACAATCAACTCTCTTTACGGTGACCTGGCGGTCTAGGGGGTAAGGTGTCAGACTTCTATGCTGGCGGCCGGGGTTCAATCCTCGGTCCCGGCACAGATTTATCTGATTACCCAAACCCTTCCTTCACCTCTGACAAGACATCTTGTGAATGTGAGGAATGCCAGGCCTCCACCGTGGTTCGGATTCCACGTTAAACTGTAGGTCCTCCATTTCATCTCTCAATCACCCTACCATTACACATTAGCGTAAGTGCGTATAACCCGAACGGGTAGTAAGACGCGGTGCTAATAATAATAATAATAATAATAATAATAATAATAATAATAATAATAATAATAATAATAATAATAATAATAATAATAATAATCATCTCTCTTTACACTGGTGACACTGGCCAGAGAATAAAATAGATCATTACTGTTCAATCCAAGGACCAGGTTTCATTCAATTGGAACTCATGAGGAGGGAGTGTGGAACACGCAATGCAACTTCTTAGAATAGGAAACAGAAAAACACAAAAGGTATATAAAGCAAATTGGTAAAGAAAGATAGGAGGTAAAAGGAGAGAATAACATAAAGGCAGTCATATGGGGTCCGTTCCTATTCCCCTTACTTTTTTACATAAGAACATAAAAATAGCTAACACGAAAAGTGAAGAGAGTATTTTTTAAAGAAGGTTTTTATTTAATAAGTGATGTCTTATGCTACAAAGTGAAGGAAATGCAAAGAAACATTAATTATGGACCAAGTTTCTGATCTCAATACTCGACAATAAAACCCAAACATGTGTTGTTTATGTTCAGGACGGAGTATTAATCGAGAACATGAACGATGTTCCCTACGTTCAGGCCAAGCATCTGGGGCCTGAAACTACAGCAGTCATGTCTCTGGTTTGTGGCGAAGTCCGTCGACTCGTGCCATCCTCTATACCTTGTGGAGTGCAGGTATACTTACACTAAGGTAGATGGTTTAGTACATTGTTATCACCCGCCTCGGTGGCGTAGATGGCTGACGCGCTTGTCGTGTTGAGCTCGACTGCTGAGGACGGGGAGATCAAGGTTCGAATCTCGGTCGGGTGAACTGAGGGTGGTTTTCCTAAATGGTTTTTCACTCTTCATCCACGCAAATGCGGGTTCACTTCCTCTAATTCAACCTTCTCAATTCCTAATCCATTAGCGTAATTAGTACTTAAAAGCGTATAACCCGAACGGGTAGTAAGACGCGGTGCTATTATGTAGGGTATTTGTCAGGCTGTACTGGGAATAGCATGGTTAGGTAGCATATGCCTGGTTAGAGTTTTAAATGGTCAATTTACTATCACCATTAGGTTAATCATTACAATGGAGAAACAGGTTATATTTGAGGGTTAACATGAGGATGGTCGTCGAAGGTTGAGGGTCCTAAAGGTTGGTGTTTGTATCCTGAACTACTCGCACATTATCCATGGAAGTGTCCCAGTTCATGCCTGGCTCATAACAATACTCTAGGAGAGACTGCTTGCTATCTTAGCCTATTGGTTACGACACAACATTACATTAAATAGGAAATTGGAGATAATTTATTTCATTTTCCTTCAAAGCTCTCAAGTTTAATTATGTATTGCGTTGATCAAGACAAGTCAGCCAGCCTTCACTTTTTGAAGACTTTTTACCTCCTCTTCTATCTCCTTAATATCTATTGTAGTATTCATCAGTCCATGGCAGTCATTCAGTTTTTAGGGCACAGGATCTCCATCAACCGCGGTGTTTTCCAAGGGGGGAAGAAATCAGGAATAATTCAAAAAAGAAAAAGCGGCAAAGGTGGATAAGAGTTAGCTGTATTACACAGAATTTAAGATATCAGTTGTCTTAAAATGACTCACATAGGTCATAGCCTAGACTTAGATTAACTTTTAAAACAGGTTTTTATGCAACTCTGGATTCAAAGTGCTCACCGAGTCAACTATGGCTGTTTTAGAATCATTAACATTTTCTTTATTCCACTGTTTGTCTGGGGTGCTATGCCCCAGTAGGTCCTTGCAGGCGGTAACAAGGAAGCCGTGGCCATAGCCCACGCGTCCGGCCTGCAGTTCGTCCGAGCAGAGGGCTATGTTTTTAGTCACGTGGCTGACGAGGGGTTTACCGACAGCTCGGCTGGCGAGTTGCTGCGCTACCGTAGACACGTAGGAGCGGATAACGTGCTCGTCTTCACAGACATCAAGAAGAAGCACAGGTCGGGTCAACTACACAACATTATTAGGGAAAAGATTATGTTTTAAATACCAGAAAATAATGGTTTGATCACCAGTATTTAGAGACTTCTATGCTGGCGGCCGGGGTTCAATCCTCGGTACCGGCACAGATTTATCTGATTACCAAACCCTTCCTTCACCTCTGACAATCTCACAATCACCCTACCATTACACATTAGCGTAAGTGCGTATAACCCGAACGGGTAGTAAGACGCGGTGCTAATAATATTAATACACCAGTGTTTAGAATTAATAAGTCAAGATTGGTTGTTATAATATGGTTAATTGGTTATTTCTACACCTTCATTGTCATTAGTCAACGTCTTTGAAATACAATAATTATTTTATAAACGTGATATTCTTTGTTTCACAAATAATATTAGAGATTACTCATATCCCAAACTTTAGAAAACATGGGAGATCATAAGACAAACATTTAGAGTGGTAAACCAATGATCTGGGGTCTGGGTTTTTAACTTTGTCCTATAATTATGTTGGATCGAATCACCAATAAGCTGTGTAAGAGCTCTAAAAAAATTCAAACAATTCAAATACATACATATTTTTTTTATCTCAAGCCCTTGAATCTCCTTAAGGAGTCAAAGATTCCATCTCTGTGTATATATTTTACATTAAAACTAAAATTTAAAAAAAATATCATAAAAAGATTGAAAAAAATGTTAATTTAGTCCTCATAGCTTTAGACATGACAAACTCATGGCCTGCGGACGTTATGGCGAACTGTTATGCAATGCAACACTATACTTCTTTTTATAAACGTTGAGAAAATACAACATTTTGGAATGTGATATTTAGAAATTACGCACAATTTGGAGGAGCCAAGCCTGTGAAGATAGTGAACAAACTCTCTGACATTTATTCTACATGGATCAATTATACAAATAGTTGAATTTGTGCACCAAATGTGTGTAAATATAGGGTTTAAATATAGGCGAGTCTTATTTTTTTATATAGGGGGCCTACTATTTATGTTTTAGTAATAATATAATAATAATAATTAATAATAATATTTAGCACCGCGTCTTACTACCCGTTCGGGTTATACGCTTTAAGTACTAATTACTCTAATGGATTAGGAATTGGGAAGGTTGAATTAGAGGAAGTGAACCCGCATTTGTGTGGAGGTAGAGTGGAAAACCATTTAGGAAAAACCACCCCCAGTTCACCCGACCGAGATTCGAACCTCGATCTCCTCGTCCTCAGCAGTCGATCTTCAACACGACAAGCGCATTAGCCAACTACGCCACAGAGGCGGGTAGTAATAATATAATTATGAAACTCTCAAACTAATGATTTTATTCTCAAAGAGTTTGGTATCTATTGTAAGTACATCCAGCAATGGTTTTTTTTAAGTGAGGTATCATGTATCTGAAATAGAAGCCATTTCCTGTCAAATCTGCACGTAGGCACTTGAACATGGTCTAGTTGAGACGACAATTGATCTTTGGGAATCACGATCTCTATGGACATGGTTAGAAGCCCATTGATGGGTGCTTTGTGCCTTTACCGGAAGATTCTTCTAGTTGGTGTATCCTATAGCAGAGGTCTGGCCAGTTGTTGTAGAGAGTGTTGGGGAAGATGTGAGCTCATCGACGGCGTGTCTTAAGTGCCATGAGTATTATAGTGGTTAGACAGGCAATTGAGTGTGGGTAGTTGCCCAGGAGTGAATAAGTGTAATGAAAAAGTGTTTTAAGCTATGGCCATGTGCGTGTTTTTATTTGATACACTTTCAGAAGGGTTGCGGACTTCTAAAAGAGTTAATTGAATTATTATTATTAGCACCGCGTCTTACTACCCGTTCGGGTTGTATGCACTTATACTAATGTGTAATGGTAGGGTGATTGTGAGATGAAATGGAGGACCTACAGTTTAACGTGGAATCCGAACCACGGTGGAGGCCTGGCATTCCCCACATTCACAAGATGTCTTGTCAGAGGTGAAGGAAGGGTTTGGTAATCAGATAAATCTGTGC
>CABFVX010001850.1:0-17138 GCA_902151425.1 Timema shepardi | reverse complement strand
CTGACAGGTTGGTACCACTCACTCATCCAGCAAACACTTCTCAGCTGACAGGTTGGTACCACTCACTCATCCAGCAAACACTTCTCAGCTGACAGGTTGGTACCACTCACTCATCCAGCAAACACTTCTCAGCTGACAGGTTGGTACCACTCGCTCATCCAGCAAACACTTCTCAGCTGACAGGTTGGTACCACTCACTCATCCAGCAAACACTTTTCAGCTGACAGGTTGATACCACTCACTCATTCAGCAAACCCATCTCAACTACTCAGTTGGTACTACTGACTCATCCAGCAAACACTTCTCAGCTGAGAGGTTGGTACCACTCATTCATCCAGCAAACCCATCTCAACTACTCAGTTGGTACTACTGACTTATAAACAAGGAGAAGATACGTTTATAACTTATGGAATAAATAAATATATAGAAAATAGGGGTGTGTGAATAATTAACGGCCGAATATTCGATTCGAAGCTCAGAATAGACCTTCCAGATAGCAAGAGCGAATAGTTGTGTCATAAGGGTGTTCCAGTAGATATCGTAGGTGGTAAACACTTACCCTCCTTCACAACAGTCAGGTGCATATAAGCGGTGATCTCATTCTTCACCAAGGAAGACAACACAAACAATCAAGTTATTCTCAGTCTACCAGTGAAAGTGCTTGCAATGAAACATTTAGAGAAGAATAGAATTAGCTACTCTACAATATTTGACAGTGTGTGGAAATGGAGGGGAATGGGGGGAGGCAATATTGCAACCTACCAATTTAAACCATGTAATTGATCATGACACAAACAATTTCTTTACAATGATGCACTCACACAGTGGATAGAAGTATTTTATTCAGTTAAATATTTTGTTTTGAAATATGCTAAAATATTTTTTTTATATATATATAAAAAAGGATAGGTATCATATTTACTTGGAAAAGAAAAAAATACTAATGTTGAAAGGTAACAAAACAGTGATCTTTTACAAGTGTTGGCAACATGATTTTTGAACTGTCATCCAGGTAAAAACATATGAACAGACTTTAACTAATAATTGTCACAGTTAAACTCTCTCATTACTGAATATATTGCCGTTTTGTTTACCAGTATTTGAAAGCTATGAAGTGAGATATCAACAATTATGATAAAATTGATATTCTTACTTAAAACTACAGTAGCCCCATGGCTTCTTTGGTGCTGACTTGACAGCTTTAAATAGTTACCAGACCAAATTACGTATCACTACGCCGAATTAGACGATCTGCAAAAACATGTGTTTAGCAGCTGTCACTTATGACGGTCAAAATTTAGGTATATACCTAAATGTTGACTCTCAAAAGTCAGCTTAGCCCTTTCGCAGGCAGACCTGGTTTGGCATAACGGTCAAGTCAGTACAGTCCTGAGTCGGGCTACAAAATCACACACCTGTAGTATTCTGCAGGCTCATTTCATCTGTTATATAAGTTCATTCGCGAGGTTAAGAGTCATGACAATGACTCGGTACTCAAACAACAAATCAGCCCTTTCGCAGACATCCTAGCTTGGTGTAACTGTCAAGCTGGTAGCTCTGAGTCGGGCAACAGCCGAACGGTAAAAGTCAGCTGTGAACTGTCAGTCAGCACCAAAGAAGCCGTGGGGCTACTTTAATTTGTATATGTAAGAAGCGCTGACCCTGAGAGTAATAAAAAGTTGTCTTGTTTCCAGATACTAAGAAAGTGTGCACTGTTCCTGTCTTGATAGGGTCTGGAGTGACTGCAGCGAATCTTTGCGATTACTTGCAAGCAAACGCTGTCATAGTTGGAACACATTTCAAACACAACGGCCAGTAAGCAAACGTTTTATTTAGTTATAGGCAAGGTTTCGTGATTGACTTGTTTACATCTTGGTAACGATCTTATCTACCAAATGGTTCTGACCAAGGTGAAGGATGAAAAACTAACGAGTTTGTTTTCATAAACAAAAATGGCGGTTGAGGTAGAGTAGATATAACAACTGGTAGGTTAATATATTTAAACTTACATATAAACCAAATTTGTTTAAAAATGATGTAGCCCAATGGCTAAATAATTTTATAATAATGGAAATGGATTAAAATAACCATAAAGACAAAGGAAAAATAAACTGCTAAGAGTAAATTTATTGAAGAAAGCCCACCCAGGGAAAATGTGGGAAAAATCCAATGGACGAAGGTGACTTCTTCTGTAGTATATGTCATGGGATTCTTCCTACATTTTTCCTATTTTCCTAAGTGGGCTTTATTCATTATTTAAGAGTTCTCATACTGCTTAGCACAACATAACTATGGTGGGTGCGGGGAGAAAAAGCGACAGATCCCAGGCAAGTAATTTACCACTTTGCTGAATGAAAAAAAATACTGTTTCTATTTTCTAAGGAAGCTTGAGGATGACCGTAGCAAAGTTAACCTCATATATATTCCATAAATTATTAAAATTGCGGGTTAACTACTCTTCTCCTGGTTTCTAGGTGGCAGAATGAAGTTGATGTTGAAAGGGTTAAAGTATTCATGGATAAAATGCACCAGGCAAGATCAAAGACTTCAACTAACTGACGACATCATGGTAAGTTGTATAACAAGTCCAAAAAACAAAAGACGATTTGTAATCCAATAATTTATTAATATGTTAGTAGTAAAAATATACAAAATGTTAATAATCTTAAAACTAAATTAGTAAAAATAGTTGAATCTAAAAGTATGTCTTAAAATAAGCCTGTGAGACTCCAATTTTCAATTTCAATGCGAATTTGGCTAACTGAATGGAATCTCATGCGCAATTTATTTTATTTAATCAAATATGATGTTTAAAATAGCTTTGATTAAATAGATTGTTTTAGGCATTCTATGAACCTGAAACTCAAGTGAATTTCACTCCAGCACACAGCTGTGGTTTCTGGTCTGATAGATTATTTGCTAAGTATTATTTTTAATTCGACCACTTAGTAAAAAAATATGTTATTTTGTGATCTTTAAATATTTAATTTTCAACATAATATTGAAATGTGTGATAAAAAAAATATAGCGAGTGTTTTTGTGATCAATATATATATTTTTTGAAAATTCAAGTCTGTGTATCAAGAATAGAAAATATATCTTTTAACCCCAAGATATTTTAAGAGATTTGGTTAACTGTTAAAGAGAAGTGAATTTAAAATAGTTTTTTTTAAATCACCTGAAACTCAGTGTGAACACTGTGAGACAGTGACGTTTTATTTACATAATTCCAAGGAGTCTCTTGTTTTAAGGCTAGTTTTTCCTGCCATCCCTTGTTTGAAATTCATTCATACTTTCTGTGTAGTGAAAAGTAAAGGGAGACTGTACACAAACCAATATATTTTTCTTCTATAGATCTAAGTTTTCACTTGCATAAATGACAACTGCTAAACATATGTTTTGGCGTAGAGATACACAATTTGATCTGGTAAATTTTGCTAGCTGTCAGGCACCACCATGAAAGTCTTTGATCAACTATACGTGTTATCAATATGTTCTTAGCTTGAGCTTGTTATTATAAGACAGTTTAGTAATTTATTTTAAATAGTGATGGATCCTCTAACCTTAAGGATATTCGAGCTTTGAGAACTTGAGCTTTCAAACTGCTTATTGGTGGTTCAGAACCAATTTTAATTATTATAGGATGAACTCAACAACCAGGCCCCAGAACAGTAATTTTTAACACTTAACTGAATGTATGAATGTTAATATCTCGTTCCTAATTGTATATTCTATTATAATTTTATTTTATGTTCATAATTTTTTTTTCAAGATTTGGATTTAAAGGTAAATTAGAGATTCAAATTCATAAAGTAGTAGACTCGACCCAAATCTTATCTCAAACTTTCATAAAACCGCACAGTCAATAATAAACACATGTAAAAAAAATCATATAATTTGTTGATTGCAAACAAAAATGGTGGAGTTGAAAGTAGTAATATACTCTGTTATTCAAAATCAGGAGCTGTGGGCTGAAGCCTTAAGACATGTTTGCGAATAGTCCGGCTCAGACTGGATACCAAATAGTGCGCCAGCTGGAAACCTCGCAAATGCCATGTCTCTTGTGATGGTGACACGACAACGTTACTGGCAGGAAGATTCACTCCTGGGGCAGCCTTGGGGTTAGACGGAGACGCTGCCTGACAGCGAACAGACCTCCGCAGGGGGTACAAAATGTCCTTCATACTTTCCGGAGAATGTTCACCGCTCTGGAGGAAACCATCACATTTGTCACTAGCATTGTCTTAAGAACCGTGTTTTTAAACCAAGTTGAAGTTTCAAAGCTTACACACCCTTATATCATCATCATCATCATCATCATCATCATCATCATCTGTTTCCAGACTGTGGTCGGGTCCCCCTACATCCTTACTACAAAGTGTTAAGTTTTGAGCAGGTGACAATTCGTACTGCAGCAATACATATTGCGGTCCCAGTCTAGAGTCTGGCATACTAACCTTGGTTCCATCCTTCACAGAGCCACCTTGCATGCAGTTTAGTCTAATCACCTTCCACACGTCAGACCGTTGCGTTCCAGCGGGATCATCATTGGCTACACAATTCTAAAATAAACACACAAAAACTTGATTTGAAACCATCAGAGCAATTTGAATTGAACTTCTGCTTCACAGTTGGTTGCAGGAATTACCAAATACAATTTTAAAAGCAGTAATTTACATTTGGAAAAATACCATTAAAATTATTATTATTTTATTATAATTGCAAGAAAGACACAGAAAGAACCAACTAAACCTGTCTTGATGGACTCCTCTTGCGCTTGGAGCCTGGCGTGACAAAGTCCTGATTTAGTTCCAACATGTCGCGCCCTCGCACTGGACGCTTGGAACTACTATCCCTTCGTAGAGTTTGTCGACACTCGTGATACTAAAACACAAATAATATGAAACGTTATAACCCACAATATTAGAATAATTTTAACTCCTAGTTGTAAATCTGTTCAATAGAGCTTTGTGAGTACTCGTATTTCGAGCCTGTCGCTTCGCTCGAGATCGAAAGTTTTGTGGGCTCGTCATTTTCGAGCTTCTACATGATGTACTTAATAATCAGTTTTTAAAATGCAATAGTAAGCATAGTCTTTTTAATTGAGATAATATCAGCATTTCCACTTATAAATCATTCGCTTACTTAAATAATTGTTAATATATTTGGAAGAAGATACAGGAAAGTTGGATAGAAACATATAAAAGGGATGAACACAGCTCACACTTTACACTGCTGCCAATGGACAAAGAGGTAATGGATGTCTCTTAAAGAAAATTGATCGTCACAGCCCAATCCCCCGACCTAGGTTTCATTCGTTGTTCATCCCCCTTTTATGTGTTTCCATCCACCTTTCCTATACCTTCTTCCAAATATAATATTAACTTATTTTTGTAATTGTTAGTGTAATTTTAATGTCCTTAAATATATAAGTTGCGAAAACATTTTAATTATGTTTTATTATATTTTTATTTGAGTGGTGTTCTTATTTTTAAATGGTTTTTTATAGCGTTATTTAAAATTTAATATTTCCATTATTTAACCTTTTTTTTCAAAATTATTAACTATTTATAAAAANATATAAGATATTTTTAGTATGTTTTGTTTAGTACATATTTAAGACCAGTGAACCTCCAAAGAGGGATCTTGAGTTCTATTATTTTTTTAAAAACCTCTGTTTATGAAGTTATGTATCTTTAAAGTGAAAATAAGTTTATTTTTTGAGAGTTTATAATATAGTGTTAATTAATAACCACATTGGTGAGCACATTGTACTGTTGATTATAATCGGACCTAAGTTTTATCGACCTTGACGTTCCTGAGAGTGGTGAGTGACGAAGCCTGGCGGACAAACTTTAAATTAGGAGTAGTTCCGAAATAAGGTGGCGATCTGATGGGGATGTATGGAACTAAAGTTTTCAATAATCTTTTATAAACAATTCAATATGTGTTAAATAATTAAATCTCTTTATACCTTTTTTTATGTATGTAATTTTACCTTAATGTTTTTTATATCTTTTATTTTAAAAATGTCAAGTCTTCAAGTATTATATTATTGGTCCTTTCCACAATTCTTCATTTAATTATTTAACACATATTGAATTGTTTATAAAAGATTATTGAAAACTTTAGTTCCATACATCCCCATCAGATCGCCACCTTATTTCGGAACTACTCCTAATTTAAAGTTTGTCCGCCAGGCTTCGTCACTCACCACTCTCAGGAACGTCAAGGTCGATAAAACTTAGGTCCGATTATAATCAACAGTACAATGTGCTCACCAATGTGGTTATTAATTAACACTATATTATAAACTCTCAAAAAATAAACTTATTTTCACTTTAAAGATACATAACTTCATAAACAGAGGTTTTTAAAAAAATAATAGAACTCAAGATCCCTCTTTGGAGGTTCACTGGTCTTAAATATGTACTAAACAAAACATACTAAAAATATCTTATATTTGAGGTGTTGTTTCTTCAAACCTCCCGACACACACACACACACACTATCGATAAGATCACTCTATCAAGTATAATATTGTAGATGTAAGAGAACGGTCAACCGGTCCACAGGGCAACACACAGTACGAAGTAAAGCACCTGTTTGACAGCGTCCTTGAGTGCGGCAGTCCAAGAAGATCCTTCCTCCGTGCTGGAGCTGTACAAGATGATGGTCTCGTGATGACAGGTCACCTTGAACATTCCCTTGCTGAGTATCTCCTCAACACTACACTTCTTGAGGGGCAGGATGCAAGAGCAACGCAAGGTGTTAGGCCCCAGAGGGAGCGTCGAGGTGCCTCGAAGTAGCTTGCAGTAGATCAGGATGTCGTTGAACAGGACAAAATAGCGAGGGTGGGCCTTGCTGCCGTGCGGAGAGACCTGTCCACCGTTATCGACCAATCTCGCTTGGGTTAAACACATACATTCATTACGAGGAATAAGGAAGTCGGAATTTAAAGGAAACGTTCCCACATTTGTGCGGAAGGAGAGAGAGAGAAACTATTTAGGAAAAACCACCATAAATATTATTATTATTATTATTAGCACCACGTCTTACTACCCGTTCAGGTTATACGCTTAAGTACTAATTACGCTAATAGTTTTGAGAATTGGGAAGGTTGAATTTAGAAAAAGTGAACCCGCCATTTATGTGGAGGGGGAGTGGAAAACCATTTAGGAAAATTAAAATTTCACCTGACCGAGATTTGAACCTTGATCCCCCCCGTCCTCGGCAGTCTGGCTCAATACAAAACTAGCGTGTTAGCTGACTACGCCACCACTGAGGTGGGTCATTCAGGCGTTAAATTAATGGTCTGGGACCGGGTTGTTAAATTGATCCTATAAACAATTGGTTCTGAACTATCAATAAACTGTATTAGAGCTCTAAGACGGATTATCCATGGTCAACTTGACCAATGAAATTTCTGAACTTTTCCCTGATCATTTTCTAAAACTTCCATCTATAAAGTATGTCACACCCTTCTACCCCCCTCCCCTTTTCCACATTTATTTATAAATAATAAGTTTTAAAACTAAACAGGAGTTTTTTTATTTGTATTAACATAATCTACAGGACTACTAAATAAAAAAAAGTTTGAATCACATTTTAATTTACTGATTTAATGGTTATTATATTTCATATTTTTGGTAAAACATTCTACCGGAGTTTTTTTCTGTATTATTTACCAAATTCCAGTTTATTCTCAGACTACTTCAAATTTCCGGTTAGTTCCAGATTTCCCGGACGGTAGACAGCCTGAGATTTCACTTAAAGAATTGAAAACTTTTTTTTTTATGGATTTGGGTTTCAAATTCATGGCTTTGCTATAAAATAGTTCCCTAGATTTGAAGTGAGGTTCGTGAGTCACCTTCATGAGCATCCCCTCCTTGATGAATCTGCGGCCCGGGGTGACGAGACACGGTTTGTTCCCACACAGACTCCTCTGGAGCTCCAACATCTTCTGCATGTTCTCATAGTCCTGGACCAGACCATTGATGTGTTTAGCGACTCTCTCTACTTCAAACAGCGACCCTGACAACAGATCAACTTTCCGCTAGTTGTGCAAATATTATAATAATTATTATTATTATTAGCACCGCGTCTTACTACCCGTTCGGGTTATACGCACTTACGCTAATGTGTAATGGTAGGGTGATTGTGAGATGAAATGGAGGACCTACAGTTTAACGTGGAATCCGAACCACGGTGGAGGCCTGCCTCACATTCACAAGATGTCTTGTCAGAGGTGAAGGAAGGGTTTGGTAATCAGATAAATCTGTGCCGGGACCGAGGATTGAACCCCGGCCGCCAGCATAGAAGTCTGACACCTTACCCCTAGACTCCCAGGTCACCGATTGTGCAAATAAACCCTGACAAATACCTCAAGTTGAACCAAGGATGGTCTATTACACACTAGTGACAGTACCGGCTATTGGTATTTTAAATTATCTAATCCAAAGGAACAGGATGATCACGTTCGTTTAGCTGAACAGAGTAATATAAACCTCTCATAGTACAACTGGTTGATATTGGCCGCCAGACTGTCGGTGAGAATGGTCACACTCACTCTGGAGCACGTTGTAGTCAGGATGAGATGGCGCTGTGTGCGCCAGGACTTCCCTCAGCAGTAAACAGTAGCGAGGTACACGCTGGATGGGAGTTATCAACAAAGAGGTAAGTTTGGCGCCCACTTCAGGCCGACTCTCCTGGTTCTCTATGAACGTGTTTAGCTCGGCATTATTATTCTGAGATTCCTACGCCAGGACAAACAGACCACACACAGGAGGGGATATAGTTTTAATAGCGCCATGTTTGTTTTGAAACATTTGAAAGAAATCATCAGATCTGGGAAACTTCCTGGATGGGAAGGTTTGGTACAATGGTTGTGTTTAGGGATGGGCTTTCGCTCAAATCCTTAAATTTTTTTCCCCTTTAATTTTTCAAGCGAAATTTGTTTTAAAGATCTAATACCGTAGACTTTTTAAATTACATTTTAAAGTGTAAAACACCAGTACTATTTTAAGTAGTGTTATACTTTTCTATTATTTTAAATATTTAATTGTATAAATCTTTATTAACAAAATTTAAATAATACCGCTTCAAAAATTTCACCAACCCAGATAACCTTTTGGAAAAATTTAAGTTCTTAAATAAATAAATGTGGAAAAGTGGTGGAAAGATCAATGAAGATGAAGGCACCCGACCACAGGTTGGAAACATTTGATGATGATGATGATGATGATGATAACTAGGCTATATATTCACCTTTTTGGTTTTAAAAAAAACCCATCTTTTACTGAAAGTATATTAGTCATTATGAATCATAAAGTAAGCATAAAACAGGAAAAGAGACAACCAAATGTATGGCCTAAGTAACAATTCAATAACATATTTAAAATCAAATGTATATAATATGAATCCATACAATGTTAAGAAAAATCGACTTTTGCATTTTACCAGAACCTATTTCATGTACAGTAGACACTTGATTTTCTAGGGTAATTGAGGGAAGAGGGAGCACAGATAATACAAAAAAAAAAATCCCTTTTCCCCCGTATGTACATTATATACTAATAATAATTAGCACCACGTCTTACTACCCGTTCGGGTTATACGCTTTAAGTACTAATTACTCTAATGGATTAGGAATTGGGAAGTGAGATTCGAACCTCGATCTCCCCGTCCTCAGCAGTCGAGCTTCAACACGACAAGCGCGCTAGCCAACTACGCCACCGAGGCGGGTATTATATACTAGATGTATTAATGAAAGAAGTAGTTTATTCATTTGTAGTCGTACTAATTGCTGTCACTTTTCAGCGCATGCATGCCGTGTGTTTGTAAAGTGTCATCCTGCTTCTCCAAATTAAATATAGACGCGGTTAAGCTGCCCCCAGTAAACCGAGAGTCTACTGTACCTTGTTATTAGCTAACAATTTGTAAACTTGGATTGAGACCTTGTTGAGATGAGTACCTGAAGCAGCGTGATGGCCTGCCTGTAGTCATAAGCGTACACAGAGTACAGTTTGAAGAACGGCGCCAGTTTGAGGAAAGCCCCCGCGACATTCTCGGTGTCTTGCTTCAACTCGTTCAGCAGCTCACCGTTCACGCGATACAACGTTTCCATGTTTCCGAACAACGTCATGTACATGTTGTGGGACACAAATGGCTTGCTCTTGAGAGGTTCCATGAAATACTGAACGGAGTATTGGCATTAGATCAGATTAGTAATATAAACTTACTGAAGACTTACAAAATTAAATCAGTTTCTTTATATGGTTTTTGAGTAAAATTGTAGAACTGATTCTAGACAAAATTGAAATAAGAAATAAAAGAATAATAGTAATAATAATATTTAGCACCGCGTCTTACTACCCGTTCGGGTTATACGCTTTAAGTACTAATTACTCTAATGGATTAGGAATTGGGAAGGTTGAATTAGAGGAAGTGAGCCCGCATTTGCGTGGAGGTAGAGTGGAAAACCATTTAGGAAAAACCACCCCCAGTTCACCCGACCGAGATTCGAACCTCGATCTCCCCGTCCTCAGCAGTCAAGCAGCTCAACACGACTAGCACGTTAGCCAACTACGCCACCGAGGCGGGTAATAAAAGAATAAATTCTTGTTTGGATTGTATGCGTTTTCAACACTTTTATGGGATAGGGCACTTAAAAAAAAAGTAAATCCATAAATAAACAACTTGGAAATTATAAATTCTTTGATTGTAGCCTGTATAGTTACTTTTAACAGACAATCACAAGTTTTTAATCTAAATACAGGCAATGATCTAAGTTAAATTATTAGTACCAAACTATTTTAAAATGGTGCAGTTCAATTTTTATAGAAATTGCCTTTTAGAAAATACAAACATATTTTACTACAGTCAACATTGCTGACATTTTACAATATTATTATTTTATAAGTATTGATAATATCAATCAAAAGAGACAGTTGCAGATCACTTGATATTTATTACATGAGATTAGATCTAGTAACTTGTATAGCTGTCAGATAAGGCCCTTCCTAGAAGAATTGGCCTATATTTTTAGCTTTAAATAACACACCGTCATTATAAGCTCCAAATGGTGCAAGTAGTTGGCTTCCGAGGTTAAAATTTCATGGATGGCTTTGTGCCTCATTCGTTTGCGTTTCTCATCCAAAGACTTGTTAGTTAAATCATCGAGCGCAGAAAGTACTAGAACAAAACATGATCTATAAAAACGCTTGTGGTTTTTAATGTGGGGCCTATAGCGGTTTTAAAAATACCTGATTAATTTAGAGCCGGGCCAAAGTCACCGTTTGATGAAAACAAATCTTGAAGAATATTGTAAACATAACAAGCTTACTTTATTACAGGAGTAACTCTCAAGTTGCAATAGAAAATATAAATAGTAGGGCCAAAATAAAATTAATACATTCAGTCAAGTGGTAAATTAGTACGCTATTACAGGGTCTGGTTCATAAATTTTACTCAATTATGTTGGGCTTTAGACCCAATATTATCTTTAAAACAAAGTCCATTAATTTTTTTTAAATCATTACCAAAATATTTCATTATCAGCACCGCGTCTTACTACCCGTTCGGGCTATAACTACTTAGGCTAATGTGTAATGGTAGGGTGATTGTGAGATGAAATGGAGGACCTACAGTTTAACGTGGAATCCGAACCACGGTGGAGGCCTGGCATTCCCCACATTCACAAGATGTCTTGTCAGAGGTGAAGGAAGGGTTTGGTAATCAGATAAATCTGTGTCGGGACCGAGGATTGAACCCCGGCCGCCAGCATATAGACAAGCATTACACCTATCAATGACAGAACGAGGGACTGACCGACATAGTGTGACTGTACACGCTTGCATTATCTTTTGTCCTAGTGATTGAAGCTCATTAACAGGCACTTCACACACTTTTTGCTTGAGAGCTTCCCTTACAAAAACATCTAAAGGTGTTAAATCAGGTGAACGCGAAGGCCAAGCCACAGGTCCAGCACAACTGATTCATCTTGCGGGAAAATTAATTTAAGCCATTGCCAAGGACCTATGCAGAAAAATGTGTTTTTATTCTTAGTTTTTTGCTGTTTGCATGAAAATGAAACTGAAACTATCAAATCTCCAAAAGACATTTTGAGTCAGTTTTTTTTTATCCACTACCACTTCCCAAAGTGTAGCCGTTTAACCCATGAACATTCTGAATAAATGATTGAAATTTTTTTAGATAAATAAACAAAAATCATTTAGGTATAGATGTTACCGACATGGTAATTAGCTGGTTTGGTTGTATCAAACCAGTGTTATATAATTTAATTTATTTACCTCTTTTTGATTGAAAATACACATAATTTTGTTTTGTATATTAATTTGAAACTAATATGAAGTTATTTGCAAAAATATTATAAAATAAATTTCCATGATGTCCGCCCACAATCACGCCATACCAACTGCATGACCACCGTCTGTTGACGAAGATATTGTCGGCTTCTGCGGGTAGTGTGTGTCATGAGCCAGCACAACAAGGCAGTTAACCACTAATCTAAGTTTTCATGATCAGAGCCGCTCCCCATTTGTCCGAGTTAGACCGGTTCCAAACAAACATTTTCACAGAAAATCTGGAAGCACCGAGGATCGAACCTGGGATCTTTATATCTGTAACCATGAACTCTGACCACTAGACCAGAAAAGCAGTAATTTTATTATTTTTTATGATTCTGGCAAACAAAAATAAAATAAAATGATCTGTTCAAATGGCACCCTGAATTATAAATTATTTTTACTTGAAAGTTCCTAAATTATTTGCATTTATTAATTAACTTTAACTATCTCATATTTGGTAGTAAATTATGTTCTATTTACAAATGTTATAATGGTACTAAGATTAGTAAATATACATTTTTAAGAAGTGGAATCTAACTAAGGATCGAAAAGAACAGAACCAGAAACTTTAAAAGCATTTTAGGGAGAACCAGAGCTAATATTTCGGTTCGACTCCCTGCCATATATGCTACTCTTCCTACCAAAATCAACTTATAGTTAAAAATATACTAAAGACATATAAAATATGTTTAACAAAGTTACAATATCTCCCACAATTTTAAAAGCTAATGAACCTTGAGCCGACTGAAGAAATATTTGCAAACTTGTTGTCTATTGAATAAATCCTGACCTACCTTTGATCCTTGACCTGGTTGTAAGAATGTTACGCTCGTGTATAACTGACCTCAGCTCTGCACTAAGAGTGAGATGGCTCTGAGGTGTCTGACAGTTCAGTTCCATCCCAACATGCTTAAATTCACGCTGAAAATTAAATAGATCTATGAGCCTTTTACTAAACATGGACATTTAGAGCACATTTTAGATTGGATACAAAAATTGTGGTCAGCACGAGTCAGGGGCCCTGGAAACTTTCTGGAGGTGGGGGAGGGGGTGGGCTGAACTGAGAGGGGTCCGTCCCTTGTAAAATTTAATAACTGGCCATTTTTATCCAACCTAATATAATTAAAAAGCTGAAAATATTATCAAAATCCTCTTATGGTTTGAATGATTGGAATTTGTTTGGACCTCATTCAGACATTATTACTAGGCGTAAAATCTGCTCAATTCGGTAGACAAACACGCTAGCGACTGAGCTAAGGTGTTAGATATGATGATTTTTAAACTTAGAGCACATTATATAACAAGATTGTTCCAACAAATCAAAGAATGTAAAATATTTGGTAATACTAAATTAACAGTTCATTTGGAATATTTTTCACTTTAATATAAAGACACCCTTCTGACAATCTTCGACTATTTTGTAGCATGAATTATAAGTGTATGTATAAATTAATTAAACTAGTGGTTTGAATATGCATAGGAAATATGGGGTGGGGGCTTTGAGAACGCCTTAGCTCCCGTACTACATGAACAGGAGAGGGGGGGGGCTCAAGCCCTCGGACCCCCTGACAATAGCGACGACGTCAACCTCGCATGATTTTGTGGTGACAAGGCAAAGGTTCAAATCCTGGTCAGGTATAATTACGGAGCACGCACACGCACACAATTCCCATAAATCTGAGTAACTCATTTTTAATTCAAGTTTCTGAAAACGTTTACATTTGTACACTAACTCAAACTTATTGTTGATAACATGAGTTAGTCATCTGAGAATTGAATAAAATAAGTATGATATTTATGTGTTCATTATAATTTCCCTTGACACGAAAAGAATAAGACTTTTTACCTGTCTGGTGAAATCTGGTAATTCAATGTAGGAGCCTATTAAATCTGCTAAAAACGATCAATAAAATAGGCCTATATAGAACTTAATCAAGAACATATGATACCTTTGATTAAATGGAATATAAATGTAAAAACTATTCAAAGAGAATTCAGTTATTTGAGAAGTAGGAATTTAAAAATATCCGCGCACCTTTATCACACATAAACAAACCAGGATATTTAAGTGGTTAAGTCACGTGTTCTTATAGCCAATGAAAAGTCAATTTAAAGAATCAAGTGAGCATAAGCCAATCAAATTCCATAATTTTAAATAAAACAAAGAGTGACCGTTTACAACTTGAAATGAGTCTTAATATCAATCGCCTTTACTTTTTGATTAAATTGGTGTATTAAAGGGTTTGTTTGAATAGCACACCTATAGAGTTTATTATTTCAAAATAAAAATTAATAATTCCAATGTTAAATATTAATATCTCTATTATCAGATAGATATTAATTGATTTTAAAATATTTAATAAAATAGTAGGCTACACAATTTTGTTACCTAAATTAGTTTTTAGTTCGTACGTAACTACTTTATCTCTATCCACACTATCATTTCTTCTCCACATCGCTAAAATATACCATTACCAAGTCTAACCCAAACTCATACCTTCTTTCCATCATCTGTCGCATGGAAAAGTTCAACTCTATTGTAGTTCTCGATTTCTTAAATCCGTGATGTTCCTTTCTCCAACTTCCTTTAATTTTATTTATTATTTTGTTTTCCGGAATCTTCTCATATATTTTTGTACAATGACACATCAGCGTTATCCCCTAATAATTTGTACAGCTAGCCATGTCTCCTTTATTGAAAGTAAGTATTTTAACTCCCCTTTTCCAATCTTACGGTACCTTGTTCTCCTTCCAAATCACTCTCAGAATCCCGAATAACCATCGTATACCTGCTTCACCTGCAGATCTTATAGTGTCTCCATTTATTTCATCCACACCCGATGCTTTTCCTTGTGTCATCCTCTTTAATGCATCCTTCACCTTGTTCCATGTGGGACCCCTCTTTTGCTATTTCTTCCTGCTCCTCTGTTTCACTAACACCCCTTTCCTCTTCCAGGTTCAAAATCCTATCAAAATATCTCATCCATAGTTCCTTTTATTTATTTCCTATCTTCAATGTTCTTCTTTCTTCATCTATCATTCTAACTTCTTGTCTTTTCTATCTCCTTTTACCTCGTTATATAACATCTTCATACTTCCTTCCATGTCCCGTTTCAGCATTTCTGTAAATTTTTCCACCTCTATACCTTGCAACTCATATTTGGGGATTAAGCTTATAGCCTTTCTTATATACAGCTTTCTTTCCTCTTTATTTTTCACTCTCCACACACCCTTATTCTTGCTTCTTGTCTTACTACCTCACTCCTAAATTCCCATCTCTTTATGTCCGCCATCAGAATTCTTGAGTCACTATCTAAGGACACACTTGGTATTACCTTGATATTTACGGTCTAAGTTTTCATTTCTTCGTCCATGAGAACGTATTCTATCACCGACCTTTGTACCCATCTCAATTCTATCTAGTGATCTTATGGTTATCCATTTCTTTCTTTCTTATACTAGCTGTTTGCCACTTTCATTTTATTTCATGCGCATAGCTCCAGCTCTCTCCCCCTCTATCTTTCCCTAACAACTCATCCAACCATACTCTCTATTTTCCTACTCATCCAATGCAAGATGTAGCCTTTCCTTAATTCCCACATGCCACTGTAGAGAGAATATTTGGCTGGTGAAGCCCCTCGCTGTCAAGTCAAGTTGAAGAGTTATGTTTTCTTTGCTCTTTTGAGAGTCCTTCTGTGGATGTCCCTCATGTTCAAACCAAATAGTGAAGTTGGAACTTAGGGTATTGCATGATTCTCTTCTTTGGTCCTTGGTTGGAGTTCATCGTGATGATTATATGGGCTTGGTATTGATATTATTTATATAATTTATTTTTACTAAGCTGGTTCCAGTTTATTCAGAATAATTTTATTTGCACACACGATACGGCAGCTTAACGCGTCTTGGACTGTTCCTCTGTAAGGTTGTTTGACGATAGAAAATTTTAGATTAATGCGAATATATATTTCGGAAGAAATTGTTCTAGTAGCTTGCGCATTTCTGTAAGTTGCATCATGCTTTAAAAGGATGTGTGAGAGAGATAAATTGTTTCCGAAGTGGTCATATTTCACAAGTTTTTGCAATATGAGTGTGGGGACGTTTTAAACAACGGGAATAAAAGCTTACGTCATAGAGTCGTCGTAAGAAACTAATAAATAAATAATTGATCATCCAAGTGTATGAGGAGATTTCCTAATACATCTGGATACATTTAGTTTTATGTTTTGAAACTGTTCATAATTTGTAATATGTTAAGAGTGGGAACTTTTGATTTAACTATTTGGGAAATGAAAAGCTATTTCATTACACCACTCCCTCTCCCCTTGATTTTGCTCAGGCCCAGAACATCCACTCTTCTCTCATCCAACATAAACACAATCTCCTCTCCTAGACCAACAAGCTGGAAGCCAACTGACAGACCCTGTCCCAAGCTTATTGGTTTTATCCCTGGCGAGTCTCCTGTTTCTCGTATGCATTTGATCTGATTTACGCTGTGGTTCAATCTAACTACACCAGGTTACTCAGATCCCAGGGTACACCACTTAACAGTGAGATCAGGATTGAGTAGGAGAGGATAGAAATAAAGTTTGGAAAGCGATGGCGATGCCAAAGTGGAAAGAGGAGTTTTAATGAGAGTGAAAAGCATGAATGAGGATAACAGACGTTGTGTTAAGATGGAACGTAGGAGTATTACACCCTCAGCCGATCCTATAGACAAGGCCCCTAAACTATAGGATAGAGAGGATGGAACAATACAAGGAAAATATCAAC